>JMFS01001772.1:0-33317 GCA_000699545.1 Podiceps cristatus | reverse complement strand
TTAATTATATAATAAATATAATTAATGCTTAATAATTTGTGTTTTAGTTATACTAGTTACTGCTTTGCTGGACTAAGTTGAAAATTATGACACATTGATGTGAATATCTAGCTCATCAGAGTAAAAGTTTGTAGCATGTCTTGAAGACACGATGTCCTCAGTTTGCATTTTTACTGGGTAATCAAATTAAATCCAAAGTTTTGGTAAGCTCTCTGATTCTAGCGAGCTTGAATATTCACACTGTACTATTTCCGTATAAATACTTAGGAAAACAGTGAAGTAAAATTCAAACAGCAAATGCAATTTGTGAGTCATTCAAGCTGTATCTAAATGAAAATTTCAGGGAACTGAAACCATGGCAAGCACTGGGGAAAGATAAAGAAAATGTTAGCATATTAAAAAACAAACAGTGGAATTTAAATGCATCCTTAACCTATATTATTTTTGATCTATCTTGTCATTCCACTATGATGTTAAATCTAGGAGTTCTAAATTGTCCTTTATACTTTTTTGACTTTTTAGTGACAGCTAGAGGTGTTTAATGAATGTTCACTACTTTGAAAGTCCAATTATGTTACATAAATGTCTTTTCTTGCACGTGTCTAAAATTACCTACCACAGTTAAATGAAAAAATTAGTATTTTTCCAAGAATCTCATTCTGTTCTTCCTTGAAGTCAAAAGCAAACAGGCTACAACTGAAAGGGATTGTACTCCTAATGCTTTTTAGATGTACCAGTTATTTTCAACATTATCTAGGTTGCTCTTTGACTTATATGCAATAGCTTTTTTCTTTTATGTATCTGAGTGTAAAAAATGTCCTGTTAAGCGTCGTAATGTTTTTTAACGCCAATCAAAGAAAAGCAGTTTAATATTCCAGGCTTACAAATAAATTTATTAACTATTGTTAGTTCAAGGATTTTGTTTTCCTCAATTTATCTGAATTTCGTTCATTATTACTTTATTTCTTTGCAGTACTAACACTTTGTCTCCAAAACATAGATACCTTTGTCAAGTACTGCTATGTGATACTGAATCAAAAATATCTTAAGACGTGGACACTTATCTGAGGTCACAAGTGCAATGAGTTCTGCTATTTCCTGGTAATTCTGAAGATCCTAAAGTACTATGGTATAGCTAGCATTTAAGAAATCTCTGAAGAAGGAAGTAATTTTTTAATAGACCTGAAGAGTGTTTCAAAACTGTCATAAGTTAATGTTGTATGGCTAAGATATTTTTAATAAAGAAGAATTTTTTTTTATTTTTTTTTTTTTTATGTGATATAGCTTCAATGGCTTTTAGACAACTATGAAACTGCAGAAGGAGTGAGCCTTCCAAGAAGTACCCTTTACAACCATTACTTACGACATTGCCAGGAACACAAGTTGGATCCAGTCAATGCTGCCTCATTTGGAAAACTCATACGGTCAATCTTCATGGGATTACGAACCAGAAGACTTGGAACTAGGTTTGTGTTAATGAAATCCAGAACTACAATAGAAAATACAAATAATAATTATAAGTAAGAAACTTGTCAGTCAAAAAAATAAAACCTGTATTTAAATATTACAGTGGTTTTCTGTCAGTTCTGTCTCTTAATGTTAAACAGTTTTATGCTTTTCCAGGAGTTATTATACTTAAGGTTTTGGCTGTTTATGTGCTTGCATATTGATAAATACACTGCACGTTTGTATCAGTACAAATGTAGTTTGTTTGGAAATTACTAAGAATTGTGTTTCTCCATAACTAGATAAATGAAATTTATTTGTGTTTTTTTTTCTTACTGAAGTGGATTACGAGTTAAAATGCTGGATAATATTTAAGAGTGGATTTATTTCCCAGAGGTGGTAAAATGACACCCATGTAAAACAGGTATGACAGGAGTGTCAGGCCTGATTTGTGGGTATTATTTTCCGGTCAATGTAAATTGTAAAGTAAATGTAATGTAGATGCATAAAACTAGCATTGCTGTTCTTTTAATCATTGCTCTTTCATAAAGGGGGAACTCCAAATATCATTACTATGGGATTCGTGTCAAGCCAGACTCTCCTCTTAATCGACTACAAGAGGACATGCAATATATGGCTATGAGACAACAGCCCATGCAGCAGAAACAGAGGTAAAGTGTGAAATGAACATGAGTACTTAGTAATGTTTCTAGTTCATAAAGCTTTACTTTTCTTTACATGGAAAAGTTGAAATTCCGATGCAACTTTTGTTCAGCTTCTCTGCTGTGGAAAATAAGTTGGCTAGGTATCCAGTTGACATCACTGAAGTTAGATATCAGTCAACACAGAAGAATATTTACCTAGATGTTGTCATAAATTTTCAAAAAGTAATAATAATAAAGTGATATGAATAGACTGTAACTATCTTGAGTTCCTGTTCCACAAGCTGAAGGAAAGTAGTAAGAGCTTTTTTTTGTTTGTTTTCATTACTATATAATTTTACATATAAGCTGTTTATGAATAAGTTCAGTTTGGTGTTTATTTCCTCTCCCTGTGAAGAAATAATGTGACCCAAATGGTTTGCCTGTAAGTTGATTTAGGCATTTTCCTTCAGCATGTGTTGTTCCTGAGGATCTTGTGAAAGCTCAGAAGTATTTGGAAGCAGTAGCACACTGACCACAAAGGGCTATGCTGGTGGTGAAAGAATGTGTGAATATGCATATGAAAAACTATCTTGAACAGAAAATTTTAGGAAAAAAATGGAAATTGGTACATTTCTTTAAAATTAATTTTTATGTGACTAATGTCACTAGCCTCCCTTATTAGTGAAATTAGTGAAATATTGAAGATGTGTAATTTCACGAAACCCATAGGTAGAACAGCAGCATATCAAGCAGACATCTTTAGAGCTACTAGCCCAAAAAAATCCAATTGAACGAACAATTTGGTATAGTATAGTAAGCATATTTTGTGGACTTGGATACTGCTGGGACATGGAAAACAACTTCAGACTTCAGCTTCAAACACAGATACCACTTCCAGAAGTAGTTACAGCATTAAATACATATTCATGGTAAGATATATGGTCTTAACTATTTTGTGCTGGGCATAATATGGAAGCATGAGATGTCTCCCAACAGGATCATGTAGGAAATTTTATTACAAAAATCATCGCAGGATTATGTGGTAAGAAAAGGTGATAGATTTTTACAGAATCTCCAAGTAAGCTTATTTTACCCACTTAAGCTCATTCACATACAGATTTCATTCACTCACACTCAAAATCACATATATGCACCAAGACATATGCCACAACTAGAATTGGTCTAACTGGTCTAACTAGAATTGTTTCTATGAAATTGTTTCTGAAGAAATGATGACAGTTATCTAATCATCATCACCTCTCTTGTCATCTTCTTGATTCGCAATGACAAAGTGATTTTGAACTCGCATTATAGAACTTTTAGGAGTGGATACTACTTTTCTTTATTCTTTGCTTTATTATTTTGTTTAACACCACTGTATGTCTTACATAGGTCTTTTATTTTCCTTACCTAGGTATGTTTGGTGCCATTTTCTTAACATTATGTCAGTTTGTTCCCTGATCATATTTGAATGAAATCACACATTGTGTAGCAGTTGGTGTGTACCTTTACTTTAACCGGTATTTTGCACATGCACACACATTTGTGCACAAGCACACTCCCATTCATACTCAATTCAAACCAATCTTAACCTCTGCTGCGAGAATCAGTAAAGATACTGATGAAGGATGGGAACTACATGGCACTGGATAATTATGCTGAATAGGTAGCTGTTACATGAAAAGTGCTGTAGTAGAAAATCCATTATCTTCAGTTGAGGCTAGCAATAAGATAGAGGAGAACAGGAAAAGAAGTGGAAGCCTCTATCACATGTCTGCAATACTGACTGCAGAAAAGTCCACTGGGTTACTATATCTTCATACTAAAAATGGCTTTGTTATTAAATCCTCAAAAGCAGCTGTCCCAGTATACCTTCCTAAATGAAGCTTCATCTCTTTGCTCAGGAACTTGCATTACTTACCTTCTTGTCTTTGAAGACAAAAGACACGCTGATCTCTATGCTCCTGAAATCTTGCAATGCCCAGTCAGGTACACTAGAAATAGAAGCATTGTTCACATAGTCCTACTGGTGTGCTATTCATACAAAGTATTTCTGATGATCTTTTGTTCATCCCTTAGTTCAGGGTACACATCTCAGTAAAATATTTTCTGTCTTTCCAAAATCCTGGCATCATAAATAAATAACATGCAGAGATAAAGAGCTAGACAGACTTTGACAATGGCACTATGAAAAATATATATTGCCTCTCCTCTGCATGTCATCAAATGAACTAGCAATACTCATTAGGATACAGAAATTTTCAAAATGAAGAAGTTTACCCAACAAAATATAAGAAATTTTCATTGCAAAATGGAAACTCATGAGCCACTATAACTTATTTTTCATATTTACCTAAACCAGAAAACCGCAAGATTTTCTAATAGAAAAAGGGATTTTTAAAGCTCAATGTGATGATTTCAGAACACTTTTGTCTCATTGGAATGTGCTGATTATAATAGTCATTTTAGAAAAAGATTTAACAAATATATTCAATTATTTCACAGTCTAGCCTGTTTACTCCATTGCAGCCACTCTCTAGCATGCAGCGATCATGAGCTTTGGTCCATTCTTCTTTCTTTGTAGCCTTACTTTTTAATTTTAGGGTAGTCTTTGTTGGTTGTACAATGTCACACTTTATTCCACATTCTTAAAATAA
Organism: Podiceps cristatus; assembly: GCA_000699545.1. Classification (NCBI taxonomy): domain Eukaryota; kingdom Metazoa; phylum Chordata; class Aves; order Podicipediformes; family Podicipedidae; genus Podiceps; species Podiceps cristatus. The sequence continues at coordinate 28,570 of JMFS01001772.1, read as the reverse complement.
AAATGTTTGTATATTTTTCCTCCGTAATTTTAATGGAAACTGAGATATGCTTGTGTTTTGTAGCCCTCAGAAGCTAGGGTTTTGAGGGAAAAAAGAAATGCTAAATGTAAAAATGGCTTGAGTTAAAACTTTCAGTGCACAATTCAAAAAGTGGACTTCTTTTTTTGAAGTAAGATTTCTTCCACATTTACAGAACATGCTTAGTATCTGATTTCTATGTTTGATATATATTTGTATGTATTTTTATTATAGTTATCCTAGTGTATTGAGGAATTCTAGCAGGATTTATTAAGAGATACTAAAGGACTGAAAATTATAATCTGCATGACTAGAGTAACACTGCTCTCTTTTGTCAGCTTTATTAATGTTTCTAATGTTTCTTTTATCTTTTAAATCAGTGGTAAATTGCAGTCAATACACCTTTTTGTGTAGTTATACCAGTTCTACCACCTCTATCATACACTTCTAATTGGATAAACATTTCTAGTCCTTTTTGGCAAAGACTGTAGACTGAATGCATGCTACAGATTATTTTTCTTTGTTCCTTTTCTTAAGTTGAGGGCCATGCAGCTTTTATATTTGCCTAACTTGAATATCCTAAAGTGCTCTTGCATGTTCATGTTCAGAATTTGTTCTGGGCTTGAATTGAAGGATCTGAGATTTATCAGACACAAATTTCAGGTGGAAGATAATGCTGTTAGTTGCTTAGTCTTGGTTGCGATCCGAGTGAGCTGTGGGAGTACTCTTTCTTTGTTCCAGTAAGAAGAAAAAACACAATAACTACAGATCACAGATGCAAACTGTCCTATCTTCCAGTTGTGACAGTGGTTTGGTGACAACAACCACATATCAAGGGACTTGAAGGACCTTTGAACTGAAGAAATGCACAGTTAACGACTAGTCTTGGCCGGAAGATAATAGTTAACACTGTGCGTTTCAGCTGGACCTGCTGTATGGCTCAGACTTGCAAGGGAAGGCATAGCTTACCTCTGTCATCCTGCTCCTAGATGTTTTCCAGGGTAGGAAAAAACAGGATATTTAAATGGTTATATTGTCCATCAGTCCTGGATCAAACACAGACCTGACTAACAATGAATGGACATGAGACAAAGACTGTTAGGAAGAAATAAAGTTATATCCAATCAAAATATTATGCCAAATATATTTGCACAATTTTAAGTTTGGCACTAAAAAATTACCAGTTTAAAATACTATGAAATCTTTTACCCATAAATATTCTTTCTGAGACCATTTAAGGGAAATGTATTAGAGAAAATTCCTAAACTGAAGTTCCATTTTTAGCCTGTTTTTATTTAACTCTTCATGAGTAGAAGCTTGTGGCTCAGAAGCTGCATTATCTTTATGGCTTAGTCTAGGGAAATTGGTACAGGTATGTTTGTCTTTTCTTTAGGGCATTCATAACAAAGTTTGTTTTAAATGATATTTCCAGAAGTAAACCTCTAGCTTTCTAAGTTAATTTCAAATATATTTTTCAGTTCTTGCGCACAACAGGTATACCTTTTTACTTACATTTATGGGAGCTGAACATTCAACTAAGAATGTTTTTAATAAATACAATAACTGTATTGTTATCTACTGTACGTTATAATATTCAGATAACGCTTATTGTTCTAACCAGAAATCATTAATCACTACTTCCTATAGATGTTCTTTACCCTATGTATTTATTTTATGTAGAAAATAATCTGTATTTTTCTACTGTTCTCTTTCGTGTATTCTTATGCTTCCTGGCTCTGTTGTTCAGTCAGACATTACCTTTAAACCAAGCCACTGTGAGTCCAAAGCATCTAGTATTTACAGATCTTTTTTAAAGGGGCTTGGTTTATGAACAACAGAGAAATCGCACATATTCTTTTTGAAGACAGTCCAGCAAATACTGATGTCTGTAAAACTGGAAGCTTTTTAAGACACATTATCCTGAAATAATAAGATAAAATAAACTACTAAGTAACTTCCTAATGGAGTAGTTCAGAAAAAATTCACAGTCTTTCTCTTGAACAAGCACAGATATTTTGTGTGTAGTATGGTTATCATGCTGAGATGATTGTAGCTTAAAAAACTAGGAAATTCTGCTTAGGTTTACAGATTGGGCATATCTCAACAATGCTTATTGGATCAAGGAGAGATGTTTCAAAAGCACAAACATGACATTTGCATTCCTTAAATTTTATATTTGATTTCAGGTAACCATGATTTTATTGAAATATAGCCTCATTATTTTTGAGGCTTTATGATGTATGCTCAATAGTATACTTGCAAGTGTTTTTATGTTCTTCAAACATAGTACAAACTTGTTCTACACACAAAAACTTTCTGATAGCATCCAAATGCTTCTCAGGTATTTCTTTGTTACTTGCAGATTTTGCATCTTCAATATTTTTAAAAGCATGTGAGTTTCTTCAATTTTCCTATAGTTAACAGCTTTAGTACGTGTTACCTGTGGTGTTGCAAGCTGTTTGAATCGACTTTTTCTTTCTGCTGATTTTCAAAGCTGATTTTTTTTTCCCTAATACCATCAATGGCATTATTTTATTTGCTTGCAGCAGTAAAGTGCTTTAACATACTTTACACATCATTATGCATAAGGTTACAAAGTTTGGTACATTAACTTCCTTCTCACAGATATCGGTGAACTCCTAGTGGTAAATCACAATAATAGCTATAAAATAAAAATAAAATAGAAGTGAATCCATAGGGCTTAGTTCTGTTTCTTTCTAGAACCCCTACAGTTTGTTTTTTTAGTAACCCAGATACATAGAAACCTTAGTTTTTAAGAAAAAGAGTGAATACTATAAATTGCATAACAGCATAAGTTGGATTTTTCAGAAAAATACTAAATTCTAAGACTTAGAGAAAAATCCAAATAGTGGCAGCATGGCAACAGCACAAGCAAACAACAAAATCTGCAGAAAATTTAACTAAAAAAGTTGCTCTCTGTTTTTTGTCTGTCTTGTGTTAGTCAATCCATTTTGGCTTCTCATAGTTTCGATAGTTTTCAGCTTGTTTCTTTTTCCTACCAATTTGATATATGCATTTCAGACCAAGCCAGCATCTTATTATACTTCCCCTTTCTGCTTTATCTTGTAAATGAATATGGATTGTTTGCTGCACTTGAATTTTAGGCAGGAAGATATTAGTCTGTTCTGCAGAGAGGAAGTTTCTGTTAATGAAGTTAAGTCACAGTTAGACTATGGAAGTCAATGAAGTTGTATTAACTATATATTAACTAACTGTCTATTAACTACAAAGTGAGACCAGAATATCATTCAGTGTCATTTCTGAATTACCTGATTCCATGTTCTGATTTCAGTGCTGTAGGGTTTGTTTTATTTTCATAGTTTTTCACAAATTGAGAAAATGTGTGTTAATGAAAGACTTTGCAAACTTTTACAGTGTTCATGCTAACCTATATAAAATTTGAATGGTGTGATTTCTGGATCAAGTATCATTAGAAAGCTGTAATATTCATGTAAGGTCAGTTATTATTTTCTGCTCCCAGTCTCTCAGCACCTAGTCATTAAAAAAAAAAAAAAAAAAAAAAAAAAAAAAAAGCCCCAGCAAACAGGTGAAAGTGACAAAAGATGACATAAGGTATACGTTAGTAATAAGTAAAATAAGGAAACAGTGTAAAAGTCTGGATAATTTTAGAAAATGTAACTCTTACCAGTTAGGAAATTCTAACTATTCTTTTCCATGTAACAAAAACAGCTTGAATGAATGAAAGAGTTCTAGAGACCTGTTTGATGTCTAAATTGTCAAAGCTTTACTTGCACATAAAAGAGAGCACATCACAGAATCACAGAATGGCAGGGGCTGGAAGGGACCTCTAGAGATCACCTAGTCCACCCCCCCTGCCAGAGCAGGGTCACCCAGAGCAGGTTGCACAGGAACATGTCCAGGTGGGGTTTGAGTATCTCCAGAGGAGGAGACCCCACACCTCTCTGGGCAGCCTGTGCCCGGGCTCTGCCACACTCCCAAGAAAGAAGTTTTTCCTCATGTTCAGATGGAACTTCCTGTGCTCCAGCTTGTGCCCGTTGCCCCGTGTCCTGTCACTGGGCACCACGGAAAAGAACCTGGCCCCATCCTCTTGACACCCGCCCTCGAGATATTTTACAAGCAAGGATGAGATCCCCTCTCAGTCTTCTCCAGGCTAAACAGCCCCATTCACATCTTTCAGGTGAATCAGCCGCTCCTCCCAGTTTTGTGCCATCAGCAAACCTGCTGAGGGAGAACTCTGTCCCTTCGTCCAGGTCATTGACGAATATATTGAATAAGACTGGACCCAGAACTGACCCCCGGGGAACACCACTAACTACAGGCTAGACTCCGCACCATTGATCACTACCCTCTGAGCTCTATGGTTCAGCCAGCTTTCAATCCACCTCACTGTCCACTCATCTACCCCACATGTCCTAAGCTTATTTATGAGGATGTTGTGGGAGACAGTGTCAAAAGCCTTACTGAAGCTGAGGTAGACAGCTCTCCCCTCATCCACCCAGCCAGTCATGTCATCATAGAAGGCCATCAGGTTGGACAAGCATGCTTTCACCTTGGTGAATCCATGTTGACTATTCCACATAACCTTCTTTTCCTCCGCATGCTTGGAGTTGGCATACAGAATAAGCTGTTCCATCATCTTTCCAGAGCTGGCAATGAGGCTGACTGGCCTGTAGTTCCCCAGATCTTCCTTCTTGCTTTTTTTGAAGACTGGAGTGACATTGATCTAAATTTGTTAACCACCAACTGCTTATGTTTCATCTGAAGCTCCTGAAAAATATTTTTTTTTTCTTTTTTTCATTCTTTGGTTTCATTTTGCAAGTGATTTTCTAATGTTGTTGAAACTGGTTAACTCCTGTGACAAGTTACCTGTCACTGTGCCAGAACTAAGAATTTTGCCCAGCATATTTTACATAAAGCACAGTGGAGTAAGTAGGTGGTTAATCCTCATTCCTAGCACCGAAGGATTAAGTTGGCTTTTACACTTTAATTAATTTTTTTTTGCATAACTGAAAACTCTTAAAGGAGTCTTATTTTTATGTATGCAAATTATTTTGAATCCTATTTCAGGACCTGAAGGGTCAGTAAAATAATATATTTTGCAGGAAGTAATGGAATTACCTTAAAGTATAGATTTAGATTTACAAATGTTTTAGAAGTTGATCTGCTGCCTGGTATTTTTAATTATAATGTATGAAAGAGAAGTTAAGAATTCTTCCTAGATTAACTGCCTGGATTACAGGTAGACTTATCAAGTAATAACAAGATCATCCAAAAGAGTTCAGTGCTACCATGATACCAGAGATGAAATTTTATTCTTTATTAAAATTGATTGGAGTTTCACTATTGTCTTTAACAGGCATAGGATTTTACACTGGACCATTACAGAAAGTGAAACTTGATATAAATGTCCTAGAGATAGGATAGCTATAGGTATCTTTTTTCCCAAGCATTGAAATTCCTAAGGTTATAAAACTATTTGTTAATCAGGCCAGGAGCCTTTCTTTTAAAAAGCGTATTTTCTGTCTGTCTTTTGTTATTGTATATTTAGATTCATTTTGGGAGTGCCTGGAATATTGAATGGATGTTTTTCATGGGAACTTCCTTTTAAAGTAAAATCTCAGTAATTATACAAGACACTGCTGGTTTATGTTTACTGGGAACAAAATGTAATGTTCCAAACTGATTAAACTGCTTCTCAAAATAATACATCAAGAGCAGAATTTCTTGTCACATTTCTGAAGTTAGCATGGAGTTCTACAGTCTGCATAACAATTCCAGTTTGAGTGATCATTAAAACACACTATGTTTAGCTTCAAGGTCTCTCTTTCTTTCTTTTCCAGTAGCTACAATTATTTTCAAAAGTGTAAAGTGTCCAAGATGTTACCATTAAGACCTGGGACAGAGTAAATTCTCAATTGTGTTGGAAGTGACAGGCATGATCTTCAGCCTGTCGAACTAATTGTTGAGACAACACTTGACCATCCAAACCTGCATTCTCATTTGTATCATTGTGATTTTTGTCCTTTATAAAGATTCTGAGAATTGACTAGTGAAGAGTTTAGGTTTCCAGTTAGCTTTCTCAGGCCTTCTATGCCTATGAGAGAAGTTTCTTGGATTTGAAAAGTATTTCACTATCATCAGACAGTAGTGTTGGTTTTCCTTAAGGTCATGAAACATTATTTTTGAATTACATAATTATTGGGAAGCTGAGCTGTTTGGAAAGGGAAAGATTTGATGCCTTTTGGTGTAAATTAGCTGGTCTTATGGTGTGCTGTTCCTAAGCTAAATTCCACAAGAAATTGGTAGTGGTGCTGTAATATCACCTTTATGAATTCTGTAATACACTGTTAATGCTCTAGCATCCCTTACCAATTGTTTCTTCAGTTATTTACAAAATAAATAAAAATGTGTAAATTCTTTTGTTACTTTTCCTCAAAATTTTATTTTGAGATGGAGAAGTCAGAGCAAACATAGATTGTATGATCTAACAGACAGGATAATTTTGTACTTGATATTTTTGTAGGTATAAGCCTATGCAGAAAGTGGATGGAGTTGCAGATGGCTTCACAGGAAGTGGTCAACAGACAGGCACATCTGTTGAACAAACTGTAATTGCCCAAAGTCAACATCATCAACAGTTTTTAGGTATGAAAGCAGGTTTTATACTGCTGTATAAATAAGATGAACTTCACTATCACTGTGACTACAAAGTGACACAATTACAGTAGCTGCTTCTAAAGTTATCATGCCCTCTTTAAAATTCTTACAACAGAACAAAAAGGGATTTAAATTACATGTTCAGTGTTGTGAGCTTTATGTAATATTTAATATGCACCATGAAAGTATCAAAGGAAAAAATATGAAATTTCTGTATTTGTGTGATATATTTAATACTATAAACATCACAATGCAGTTGCTATGCAAAGTTATATTAGATACACAGAGAAGTTCCTGCAATGAAAGTTGTTCCCTGCACGTGCATTACAGTGCATTTTATTTCATAAAAGAGAGGGCAGTGGTGTTGCTTAACTGTTGCAGGTTAAGTGTTCTGAAAGTGTGCTCTAGTGTTGTAAGTGGAAAGAGCCAAGTAGTTTCAACTAGAGCCCCAAAGTTCATGTTTAAAAATGTCCAAGTTGTGGATTCATCAGTCCAGCTAAGGATGTATTCTTGGGAATGGAAACAAATGGTAATTTAGTTATTTGTTTATGTAGAAAGACTCTTTGGTTGTGTTATTGCAGGCTTATTTGATTGGCATTTTCAAGCATCAAATTCTTTGGCCTGATTTTGCTGTTACTGAAATGATTTGGAACATAAGCGTAGCATTAAAATGTTTAGAATCTTCTTTTTTCAGGTACCTTTAAGTCCAGCATTTTTCTGTTATATCAGCTTGTCTCTTGGAAACACTTGCGGCAAATAGTAAAAGCACACATTGGTTCTACTTGGAAGTCTAGTAAATTTCAGATAAAAATGTATATTGAATCTACTAAGCCCTATCATACCTGGCTACATATAAAATCAGCAGTTGAACAAGAAAAAAACTATTCAAGGATTCATCTTTCATACACTTGACATAGATATTTTCCTTCATCCTGTAATATTCTGAAAATGTGTGTGTTAGCTTTTCTGTATAGATGTACTATGTACATGACATATTTTTAGTATCTTCAAGAATAATTTTATATTTCTTTTTGATTAAAAAATGCTGGCTGAATTTGTTTACAATGTTAACATACAGGTATGAAAGACTTTTTCAACAATATGGCCTTTTGGAATTTATTTCTTTGTATCATCCTTAAATTTTTTCTGAATCATACTGTAACTGGTACTGTTCATAATAACCATCTTTCATTATGTTGTCATGGAAACAGATGCATCTCGAGTACTTCCAGAGTTTGGAGAAGTTGAAATATCTTCTCTACCAGATGGTACTACATTTGAGGACATCAAATCGCTGCAGAGTCTTTATCGAGAGCACTGTGAGGTATTTCCTTTAAAGCATTTATTTTTCAAAGTTCATGACTTCTAGTGAAGGTCAGTACAAGACAGTAATGCCAAACATATTGCAGCCATGTTCAGTGGTATGTGACTTTCCCCCAGGATATTTTGCTTATTTCATTGGAAAGGACAGTAACAAAAAGGTTTTTCTGAAGGGTACCCTTTACTGGGGATAAAAGTAATATGTAATAGACACTGAGAATGAAATGTAGCTATGTGTATGTTTTCAGAATTTTAGAGAAACTAGACTTCATATTGTACATGCAGATCTTTGGTTTAGTCAATAGAAAATGTAAATCATGTTAAATTATAATTTTTTTACATTAAAAGAAGTAAATTTTTATTTTAAGGAAACATTGAGACGTTTAAGCCACATTTGATACTGAACAATATATCTTTTAAAATTACTTTGAAGGTCCTTTCAAGCCTATACTGAATTGTGAAAATTAATAAAATGGCAGGTTTCCTTTGTGTTTGTAGTAACATTAAATATTTTATTTGGGTGAATTTTTCTGATAAATTTACATAGGCCATGCTTATTTCTGGAGACTTCCGTGCATGTGCACTTGGCCTTACTCAAGTGTCTGTGCACACCAGTTTATAGTGCTGGAAAATTTCTGGATAGCAAAGATACTATTTAAAACTTGAGAAAATTACAGTTTTCCTTTGCTCCACTACGTGATGAGGAAAAAAAGCCATAGAACTAGTTGGAGTTGGGCAGCTGGGTAGAAGACAATCTGTTCTTGTGTCTAATTTTCTCAGGCAATACTGGATGTGGTTGTGAATCTTCAGTTCAGCCTGATAGAAAAATTGTGGCAAACTTTCTGGCGCTATTCTCCCTCTGCTCCACCTGATGGCACTACTATTACTGAACCAAGGTCTGGAAACATTGCTCTTCGTTTCTGCTTCTCATGATAATGTAACACAAGTGTCAAATAATAATAAAAAAATCTTATCAGTTTTACATGCAGAATAATATTTTTTTATATGCTATTTTTTCAAATTAAAGTTATGTTGACTGGCATTTTGGTATAGGCTGGGTGTATGCCAAAGCGCAGTCTTGAAAGGATTGTGCTGTCCGTGTTTTCCTTTGCTTGGACAACTACAGTAAAAGTGTCTTTTGTCAGTATTCTATCCAGTTCTTTTAAGCCAGAAGGATTATTCATATCTCTGCATAATTTATGGACTATAGCACAGCTATGGAGGCATTTTTAAAATCCATCTCCATGTGACACAATGTGTAAAGAAGTTCTGTTGGATGTAGTTCAGACATCTATAACATCTTTACAAAATAATACATTTTGACACAGCAGGTTTTTACCTGCTGTGAATGCATTATCATTTATACATTTGCTACATTTTTTCACACCAGCAATCTGAGTGAAATAGAAAGTCGACTTCCAAAAGCAAAGCTGATTACTCTGTGCAAGAATGAGTCTATTCTGAAATGGATGTGTAACTGTGACCACGTGATGTACCAGGCTTTGGTGGAGATTCTCATTCCTGACGTCCTTAGACCTATTCCTAGTAAGTTGAACACCTGAAACATTTTGTAAGGATTTTAGTGCATGCATATGTGTGGTGGTGGTGGTCTTGTGCCTCACAGGGCAACTTTAGGATTAAGTTTGAAAGTTGGGAAAGTATTGTGTATCATTTATCCTTAATTTTGTTGTGTAGGAAGTTGTACTGAGACTCAATGTGTGCTTTGTATTTTAAAAGTAACAGAAAATTTTAGCGCAGTTGGAAGACCTAGTTTTCAAGATACAGTTTCATATTAAAGGTACTTCTTTCTCTGTGTGTTATATTTTCAGATGAAACTGTTTTCCTTTTACCCTGGCTCTAGCCTACCTGATAGACATAAGTCCTGTGGCCCTGAGCAAGATGCACTAATGTCAGCCAGTCCTTCCACTAAATTCAGTAGTTTTTAGTTTAAACATTATGAGTTAAACTTTGATTAGTCTGGAAAAAAAAATGTATATGATCTTTGTGATTCCATTTTTGGACAGTTAGTCTTTTGTTCCTTATCAGTGGCTGCTGAAATCAATTTTAATGACTATTAAAGCAGTGAAAAATTTACTCCGAAATTTATAGTCTGATTTATTATTCCAATCTATTTTCTTCCTGTCATACAATCTGTATGAAAGAGTCGGTAACTGTCCAGTCAATCAGCCATTACCAGGAGTACACCTTTCTTTTCAAAGTTAATTTTACTAGAATCCATTGTTGCTCCAGCAGTGTATTTTTATGGTTATTTTTGGTAGAATATGAATTTATTTGAAGAAAGTTGAACTCCTTTATAAAGCATTTCTTGTCTCACGTTACAATAAATGTTATGAAAAAATCATGTTAGCAACCCACTATAAACCTCCTAACTCCTACATATTATATTCTTTCAATAAAAAAGCAGTAGTCTCTCTTATAAAGTTGGATTAAAGTTTTTTTAAAAAATAGGGCCTTAAGTAGCTTTGCAGCTAACAAAGCTATTTTTTCATTCTGTGAACATCTCTTATACCATAGTGACTCCACCAGTAATAAGCATTTACAGGTACTGCCTTACAGAAAAGTTTTATTCATCTTTTGTCTGTCAGTGAAATAAACTCAGGTTTTAGTAAATTATGTATGACTAAAAAAACCCGCCATTCACAAAGGCAGTTTTACCTTTTTTTTTAAGGAAAGAATAAGCTCTTGGCAGAGATTAACATAATTTATCTTTTCATCTATGTAGTAGAATAAAGGAAAAATGTTTTCTCATATACATGCAATTATTGACAAATATTACTTGTAAAAATTATTTTGCATTTGTTTATATTTGGTGTTTTACTTTTTTATCTAATGACAATGCAAGCAGTTAGGATATCAGTTTTAGAGTAATGTAGTCTATAATGGAGCTGGGTGAAGTAGACAAATTCATCTTCTTCTGTGGGAAAATAGCAGTTTGTAGGAAAGTTTGGACTTTGTAGAGGAAAGGGGACTGTAAGTCATAGAATTATAGAATCCCTTTGTTGGAAAGGACCTTTAAGATCACTGAGTCCAACCGTGCCTGACCACCACTAAACCGTGTCCCCAAGCACCTCATCTACCCATCTATTAAACACCTCCAGGGATGGTCACTCAACCGCCTACCTGGACAGCCTGTTCCAGTAACAGCCCTTTCAGTAAAGAAATGTTCCCTAATATTCAATCTAAACCTCTCCTGGCGTAAAATGCTTTATCAAATGCTTCATCAAAGCCATGTTTATGATTTTTTCCTGAATAAATGGAAAGATATCGACAACAGCTACTCAGAATAGGAAAAAATATTAATTTAGAAGGCACTTGAAGTAAGCATATGATTTTTAGGGTATACTTTTTTCATGTCTAGATTTTCAGTGTTTTTCTTTTAGAAAAGTCTTACTGTGCTACTCAGCTGTGTGATACAGCTGAAATGTTTAGCACCCACAGAATGTATGAACAATTGCTGTATATAAAACAGCAAAATTCATTTTCCTAAGAAAAGTGAAATACTGTCCATTTGAGTCAGGAATAAAGACTATAATTATCTACTATCTACTACCATGTTTCAGAATGGACTTTTTGCACTTTGACAAGTGACGGAATGGACAGTAACAAACTTGCCTGTGAGTTAGTTTCTATCATAGTTGGAGAATTTATGCTAAACATATGTCCACACTATATCTCACAAATTCAGGCAGATAAGAATTTGAAGTACTTGAAAGACTGTAAAGCCTTGTTTTTGTGAGATTGGCATGTCAGAGGGTTTTCAGCTGAGAACTCAAGCTTTTTAGGTGCTTATCCAAATCAACTTTTCTATTGGTAACTGCCATTGCAACATCATTTAGTGTACGTTTAATAACATTTAACTAACTCAGGCCATTTCCTTTACACCATACTCGTGATTCTTTGAAAGGGTTTTCTTGTTTTTCTATGGTAGGCAGATTAACTTAAAAGGCAGCTTTGAAGGATGTAGGTGCTTAAGGTTTTGTTAAGGGCTAGATGTGTACTTAAGGATGGAGTATGAGAAAAATTCTGTATTTAATATATCTCCAAAGCTCGTTAGAAATTCATGGTTGTTCTATACAATAATGATGTCTGATTATCTACTTTAGCTCTTTTATTTCTTCAGAACTTAGAATTCTTTTCATTTGCTCCTCTTTCTTCCTAGTTAAAGGCTTTTCTTAAGGCCTGAGCTGCTTTTCCATATTTATTTTTAAAGGAGATCAGCATTACAGTGATGCAAATAATTTTGTAATATATAGTTGGGTGCAAGAGAGCAATAAGTGAATTAGAAGCGAAAAGGCAGTAATAATTTCTTTAAATGTCTAAGTATCATTCATACCGTATTAACATATTTCTTCCACTTTGCATTTTCTTGTTCTATAGTAAAAAAATGTGAGTGAAAACATAGTTAATTAGTAAGTACACAGAAATAATTTACAAAGCAGCACAAGTGAGCTAGGTGATTGACAGGATTGAAATAAAAACTTGTTTTTCATGTGGAAACCTCAAGGAGTGGGGAAAAAACCCCATTACGATACAGTATTCAACTAATACAGATACTTTGTAAGATCAAATTGTGTTTAGCTAAGCATTGAAATGTGTGGTCAGTTATATAAATTACTGATATGGATTCTCCTGCTTATTACTGCAAATTTGAAGATGTAAAAAAGATGTCATGAAGAATACACTTTTTCTTTTAGTAAAATTACTTTGCTAGTAAAAAGCTTTATTAAAAAATGGATCGTCAATAACTGAAACAGTAACAGAGTATTTCTCAAAGACAACTTCTATCACCATTAATTTCTTAATCTACCAGAGTATTGAGACATGAACAGAGTCTAGTCAATCTTTACTTGGACTGTTTTTCCTCACAGGTAACTATAATGGTTTGAAAATAAATATGATTTCCTCTTTCTATTTTTTTCATCTTCACTTTTGTAGTTGCATTCATTCTCTACTAGTCTTCAGAAACCTATAGTTTTGTTTTTTTTTTCCTTTTTGTTTCCTCCTTTTTGCAGCCATTTGAGTGGATACTATTATGTCAATGAGCAACTGATAGGTATGGAAAAGCAAGCTTTCTCCTACTCAGGAGATACGATTTTCTTTTTTCCAAGCACAATTCCTTGGGAAAATACTTACTGTTCTCCTCTGAAAAATTAAAATATATTTTGAGTAGTGCATATTGCTGTAAGGGCTTCTTCAGTTTCTCTCTAATCTTCTGTCAGCCACTTAGCAGTTCTGCAGGTCCTACAGTAAAGGGAAAAAATGCACACAGATTCCACAGCCATTTGAATAATCTCACTTTTTGTCAGTGAAACACACTCCTATATCTTGCTTATTGATGATAGCCTTCAGCACTGCATATTGAATTTTCTTTTTTAAAACTGAAGTAAGCAGCACCATAATATGGCTTAAAGGTACTTTGGGCTTATTTGAGGAAACTGCACTCTTCCAGTAACTGGAATTTTTCCCCACATTTTTGCTCTTTAAAAGAGGTGTTTAGATGAAATGTAAAGCTGAAAGTTGGTGATGGAAATTTCCATCACAACTGCTGCAATTACTGATGCTCTTCTATAGGAGTGCCCAAAACAATACTGCTGGTCACAAACCTCTTAAAAGACTGTCAGGTGGGGAAGTCAGAACTGATTATTAAACTAAAAATAAAATCATTATTGCATGATCTATACCAGAATGAGGCATTTTGAACCTAGACTGGATTTGTCTTTTAGTAAGCAGCAGACCTGAATATTGAGTATGTAAGTACTGAGGATGCAAATAATTTCAAGACAGATACTTTGCTTTCTTTTCATTCTGTTTTTATTCTTTAATGCACAGGTGCCTTGACCCAAGCCATTCGCAATTTTGCAAAAAGCCTTGAAGGTTGGCTTTCAAATGCCATGAACAATATTCCACAGAGGATGATACAAACCAAGGTAGACAAAACTGTTGCAGTATTATTCTTGTAATGGCAAACCAAGTGTGTAGCAGCATCTAAAAGCAATAGCATTTTAAGTTCCCTGCTAAATTTCATGTTTAGCATCAAGCATCAAATAATGGGAGAGGAAATAACTTAGTTTTGTCAAAAAAATGTAAGGAAAACATTATTTGATCTGCTACATGGACATAATTCACGTATGAGGGCTCATTAATGTAGAGTATTAGAATGAAGGCAAAGACTCAATCTATAAAATTAATCTACAGATAAAGACTACAGTATTTAAAAATAATTTCTTCATAGGTTGCCGCTGTAAGTGCCTTTGCCCAGACTCTGCGAAGATACACATCTCTTAATCATCTGGCTCAAGCAGCTCGTGCTGTGCTTCAAAATACTTCTCAAATCAACCAGATGCTCAATGATCTTAACCGTGTTGATTTTGCCAATGTTCAGGTAAAATGTAGCTTTAAATAACAGTCTTAAAAAAAAAAAAGAAAAAGAAAAAAGTTATTTCCTCTATGATTTTGAACTTTATTGTTAGCTGTCATTATTCTATCAAGAAAGTGAAGTGATAAAATTTTGCTTATTCATATCTGCAGTGATTCAGTCCAAACGTAACAGCTTACACTTCAGGAAAGTAAGAGCTCAGAACCATTATCTGTTTCTATTTACTATCTCGAAGTGCACATATTCTTCCAACTTCTATGCAAATGTAGAGCAAATACATTCTTAGAATGGGAACCATGAATGATGTCTTAGTAATTGAATAAATGATGTCTTATAATTAGATTTCAAATAGTAGTGGAGCTTCTGAATGTCTCTAAAAGCTATTAAATGCACAACATTGTTTTTTAGTAGAGACTGTTTCATTATTTCAAAGACAATACCATTAGTATACTTTATGTAAGTGCCTATGCTTAAATTTACAAGATCTCCAGAGTAATTGATTATATTAGTACAGATTAGAACTAGTTTTCACTTAGCTATAGTGTAAGTTTGTGTTTCCCTAAGCTTAATTTCTCCATATTTCTGCTCCTCTGGGGAAAAGTATTAATTTTTTGCCTTTTGCCCAGCAAAGTGAAATGTTCCAGATGACTTATAGTTCTATGCTTGTCTCTTTTCCTTGTGTTTTAACATACTTGTTAATAATCTTAACAAAAGTTAGACTTGACCAAAGCTACAGGATATTAAGTATTGTAATAAGTTAACATGGATACAGAGTCTGTGAGTGTTGAGGTGTTAACTTGGCACATTATAGCTAGAGTTTAAGGACATGGCTTGCAGTTAATGAGTGTACATTTTTGTCTCTTAGTGTCTGATTTGACCAGCTAGCCTTATTTAAACTTGATAACACTGTCTAAATTGCTTATTATTCTATGCAGAGTGTGATTCTGCATTTGTATGCAGTTTATGTTGTACTTTAAGTAATGTATAATCAGCAATTAAGGTTTTATAAAGGTTTTAATTGCCAATATATAACTGCCCATAGTCAGCAAACAAAACAATTCTTGTTCATATATAAAGCCTTCGTTTATAAGGTGATATAACAGAAATAGTCTTTAAGTATAAACTTCTTCAGAACAAGAGGAATTTTGCACTTGATTTCTTGCTACTTCTTTTACTACTTTAGCCTCCCCATTTAACTGCTCTCCCTGCTTGCACTGCCTGTAGTCCCAGAAAAAAATGACTAGTCCCAAATATTTCAGTAGAAAAATGATGAATGAGGGAAGTAGAAGCTTTTTTTGAAAATGAATGTGGAAAACTACAACATACTTGTGTCATTTCCATTGTTTGTTCTCATTTCTTTTTTTGATGTCTGCTCTTTCCCACCTGTTTGCTTTCAACCAAATTATGACAGACATAAAAACTGCTTCTTAGTTTGTCTAGTAAGTGGATTTCGTCCTTTTCATTCATTAAATTGCTTTATCTTTGAAAAAGAATTGCATTCTGCACTTTGGCATATGTATTGTTAATTGAAGCAATGCCATGTGCTGTAACAGGAGCAGGCTTCCTGGGTGTGCCAGTGTGATGACAACATGGTTCAGAGACTAGAAACAGATTTCAAGATGACTCTTCAACAGCAGAGCACTCTGGAGCAGTGGGCTGCCTGGCTTGATAATGTAATGATGCAAGCCTTGAAACCATATGAAGGAAGACCCAGCTTTCCTAAAGCAGCACGGCAATTTCTGTTGAAATGGTCTTTCTACAGGTAGTATTTAACAGACTTCTAAAACCTTCTAACTATTCTATTATTTGCTGAATTGTTCACTGTAGTAAAGTTGACAGATGTAATGCTCACTAAGTCATGACAAACGTGGGTTTTTTTCTGGAAATTATTATTGTTAACCTTGAACTGAGGGCTACTTGCAAATCAGCAGGGACTTAAATGATCTTTGTGTATTGTTTTAAAGGCCATGCACAAATGAATGTAGGTGGAATTTTGTCCTGAGTTAGAAACATAAGAGGAAATTTTGGAGTTAAATAATTACACAATTATTAAGCCACTATTTTTAATATTATTTATTAAAACACTGTGGTATCTGTGTTTATTAAAGGAGGAAGACAATAACTGGTTTTAATGTGTAAAAAGAGCATTAAGACAAGCATTCCATGTTAGCTGCTTATTGAAACAGTTATCAGAGTAAACCTTGTTCTTTGAAAATGACTGTAGCAAGTACTTGCTGAAGATACCAGAATTTGTCAATATAATATGTACACGCCAGCCTATTTTTTTGTAATTTTAAGTTTCAAAGTTTTAAAATCATGGCAATTAAAACCTTTGTACTGGGAAGCTACACACAGCATACACTATTTCAGCATTACTGTGTTTAAAATCAAATAGTTTTCATACCATTTGAGTTGTTTATGTTTTCAACAAAGTTTTCTTTCAAGTTAGGCTTTACACATGCTTGAGGATTGGTAGTTATGCATATATCAAAACAAAAACTGAAACCAAACAATCTGTTTATATCTTATGTAATGTGGTGTCCAGCAATACCTTCAGAGAAAAGAAAGAAGCAAATTATTGCCTTTCCTGGACATCTGCTTCCTAAGACACCATAAATCAGACATTTATGGATAACGTTACTTTTGAGAATATTAGTGTTGAGGTGAAATGTCTACATGGATAAGTGTTAAAATTACTATGACATATAATACATAAATATATATATTTTTCTATTTTTGAATAGCTCAATGGTGATTCGAGATTTAACCTTGCGCAGTGCTGCTAGCTTTGGCTCTTTTCATCTGATCCGCTTGCTTTACGATGAATACATGTTTTACTTAGTAGAACATCGTGTTGCTCAGGCAACAGGAGAGACACCTATTGCAGTTATGGGAGAGGTAAGATAATATGTAAGAGACTAGATTGATAGATTTAGTGATGAATTTGGGTATATGTCTTTGCAAATTTTTTAAACATTTATGTGGAGCTCCAGGATGCTCTGCAATATAACAATAGATTGGGTTACAAATACATACAACATTTTGAAACTTCTTTCAGTGGTTGATTGTCGGAGTACAAAAATCACACTGAATTCGAATAACCAGTTATTTCCAAATGAGCTTGCTGCTTTACAAATTTGCGTACAGATTCATGTGTACACTTTGAAAAATGTTGAGCAATGTACAACCTTTTTCCAGTTTTTGAGAACTAAATATCTTATGTGAAAATAAATAAATAAATTTTAAAAAAAAAAAAAACCAACAACAACAACAAAAAAAAAACAATCAAACAAACAAAACCAACAGGAAAGTGTTGCTTACATGGATCTGTTTACATGTATTTGCACGTTTCGAATTCCCACGCAAATATTAACACGAGTGAGCTGAGTACCCCCATTGACTTAAGGAGGGTCACTTACATGCAGAATTTTGGCTTGTATGGTACCGTTCACATGCATGTAATAAAACCGGGCAGACGTGCATAGGGGTTTGCAACATAGTTGATGTTCATACATGTGTTTCAAAGATTATTGGTTTTAAAAACACAAGAGGAGTCTTGATTCATAACCAGTTTTTCACACTCATCTACAGCATCTGCAAGGCTAAGTTTATCTTATCCCTCTTTTTTCCAGTAGTTCATCTAACCTTTTAATTTGAGTGAGAAGGTGAGGAATGCATGAATTGTCATCAAAGAATTGGACTTCAAAAGTGCTGGAAAATGGATATATTTAAAAATACACTAGATAGTTAATGGGACAGATTTGTTACATTTTTACAATCGGGGGTCACTGTACCGTATTCTATGTTACTGATAAATTGCATGGTTTTTGTGAGTTGATTTGGCATAAGGTACCATTCTTCTCTCAAGATATATAGATAGGCTGATTAAATACTATAAATAGATGCTATACTTTCAAGAGAAATTGGAAGTGTCTCAGCTTTACTTGTCAAATGATTTTATATGTGGCATGACGTGTTTCAGAAAAACTAAGTTAACTGTTTCTACTTATTGGCCCACCAATATTATATTTGCTTAAGCTCTGCCTTATATTTGTGGTAAGGTACTATGCAAGTATATAGTTACTACATTCTTGTCTTCTTAACAGACATTGTATATGCTAGACATAAATGTAGTGGAAGGTCTTCTAAAAAGTTTATGTAGACTGAAGATGAGAGATACTATGAGGAAGTAAGTAACCTAAAACTTTTGGAGGTGAGAGGGGCAGAACAGAAGTAGTAAATACTCATCAAATGCATGTCTTATTATGTTTCTGGGTATTCAATGACTGTGACAAATAAGATGAGGATGTCTAAGACTATGGTCTGGCAAAGACCATAAGACAGTATAAACTGGTATTGCAGCTGAGAAAAACATTCTCCTTTTTCTCCCTTCCTCTTCTCCAACCTTTGGACACAGGTATTGGCAAAATTCTTCTGAAAAAGACTGGTATCATTGTTTAGTTATGGTTATCTAACCATATCTAACCATCACCATGGTTAGAAATACATTTATCTAATTAATGTATTCCTTTCATTTGAGACTCATTGATGGCATTGTGCACTGCTGATTCTTATTTAAGAGAAACTTAAGAGGATTCAGGGGAGGGAAAGGGAGGAAGGCTGTACATCTAGCTTGCGAGCAACTTTTTTGAAAAGGTCTTTTTTTTGGTGTAAGTAAATTGTTTACCAAATTGTAAACCCTTTCTCAGAGGTGCTTTTCATCTGCCTTACAGGTAGATTTGCAGCACTGTAACACACCTTCATTTTTGTTCCAGCACAATTAAAGTTGTCTCTGGGAAATTTTAAAAAGAGGTTTTTGTTTAAATATTGACAGTTCAGAATGGATATCTATCATAGTTTATGGCTTTATATGATACAGAAATACAGCTCACTTCAAGCAACAAAGGCCCCAATGAAGTAATCTTAAAAATGTTTGTACCTCCCCATTTTAATTTTTGAGGGTTTACTTAGTGATAATTGTCTTAATAAGCACAAGACTAGGATGGAATGGAAAATAAATTGCTGTATTATGGATGTGGCTGCAGCCAAGATCATGCCTTTGAATGCCAGCCTCAAACCAGTGGACCACAGTATCTGCTCTATCACAGATACTCTAAATTCACATTTGCTTAAGACTGTGTCCAGTTTTTTTTATTGTTTATTTTTCAGTTTGGTGATTTAAATGCTGTGTCCCCTGGAAATATGGATAAAGGTAAGCATTTTAATCTCTCCAGTGTATAATTGTGTATAGAGCTAATGTGTTTCTTTGAGCAAAATCAGTCCTTATGTTTTAAAAACACAGGAAAGCGGAATTTAGAGCTGTATCATGTTTTAAAGTGCATGTATGTGTTATATGGATGCGTTAATATATTATGGATACAATAAGCTATCTATGTAATATGCAGTATATAATAATGGCTAGAATATTGTAGGGTTTCTTTAAAAGTAAAAATATATTTTAAAGATGTTTATTATTGACACAAGAAATACTCCAGATTTTATGCAGAATCTAATTGTGTCTGATAGGACAGAGGAGGGTAACAGCTGTGGGAAGAAAGACAGAACTATCCTTATGTCTGTTCATCTGTACTGAATGTTTTGCTAAGTGAAGAAGGAAGAATAGCATGCAAGTTGTTGTCGGGTAACTTGTCAGTGGAGAGGACGGAAGGAAATGAGTTCCTTATAACTTCTTCATGCCATATTTTGACATTCATTCTTACACTGACAAGTTGAGTGATTTGGGTGACTTGACCCCAGATCACTCACCTAGTGAGTACAAGAATGTATGTCAAAATTTGGGGTCAAGTCACCCCAAATCTCTTCACCTCAGTTTTCCTATATGTGGAAACAACTCTTATTCATCAGGTCTTAGAGATGAAAGGCATTTTGCAACATGAAGTTAACATTGTTTGTTACAGATTGCTTTTGAGGTTGCAGTTGGTTTTTTCTACATACTATATCAACAGTGTGTGTAACTCAAGTGATCAAAGCTGAGTCTGTTTACCTGTTTGAGATAATAATTGACTTTTTCCATTAAAATTTTAAATTTTCAGTTTGTGCTTTACCAGATTGCGTGTCTTCCCTGTATTTTTGTATTTCAACTATTACTTGCAAAATAAAGGCCCTTGTATTAGAATTTTTTCCCTTTATGCTCGTTTCATGGTGGTTTGTTTGTGCAGATGAGGGCAGCGAAGTTGAAAGTGAAATAGATGAAGAGCTGGATGAAAATGGAGAACCACAAGCCAAGAGGGAGAAAACAGAGCTAAACCAGGCGTTCCAGGTGGGCTGCATGCAGCCAGTGCTTGAGAGTGGAGTACAGCAGAACCTCCTGAACCCCATTCATAATGAGCACATTGTTGCGACTACTCAGACTATCAGACAATGCAGTGCTACTGGAAATACATATACTGCAGTCTAAGATGAAACCTCCCTGCCCCCAACAAACACCCCATTACTTAGCCCTTTGGGTTCAATATGAAAAAAAAATAAAGATAATAAATCCGAAGGCTGACTGTTGTCAAATTTTAGCTGTGCTGAACATTATTTTATTGGAGTTGTTAAATGGAATGGGTGTATGTATTTTGCCAGATCTGTTTAAAAAAAAAAAAAGAGATTTTTTGGTAAACAGAATCATTTTACATTGGCCGCTCAATATGAAGAGTTTTCTTAGTATCAAATGCGAGGAAGATTTTTGCAAAGCTTAATGTTAATGTTTTTGTCCTCTTATAATAATTTAAATTTTTTCATAGTTTTTTAAAAATATTTTAATGTTAATTATTAGTTATGATGATGATTTCATATACATAGGTTTTTAATTAGATGCACTTCTGTGAAATATCAAAAGAACTATTTTCTTTGATTTACACTGGAGGCATACTTATTTGACAGCAGATGTATCAAATTTGTTATAAAAGGTGCTTTTCATTGGACAACTAGAAGACACTATTTTGATAAAATTGTGAGCATTCAGGGGGATTTTTGTAACAATGCTGGAAGATTGGGAAGATCTCCTAGTTTCTTTCTATGAGAAAGAAGTGAGTTTAAATGACAGAATTGTAACAGAATGTGGTAATGTGTAAGTCATAAACATAGCTAATTATCTGACCATCATGTAAACAATGCAAGCTTCCTTTAAAATCAACAGTTCCAGATAATTGCATACCAGTTCCTCTCTTTTGAAGACTACTGATTCTATATGTTGGGCCACTGAACAGGTGCTTTTGGCTGTTGAGTGGTACTGTAGTTGTTAGAAACTGAAGCTAAAAAAGAAGTGACTTGATTATTATTAATAATTTTAAGTGTACGTGCTACTTATGCTGAACTGGACATACAGGAAAACATTCCATTTGGATGACTTTCTTCTATTCCAGGTCTTTTCCTACTAGTGGTTCAATCTGCTGCTCTTAGAAAAGATGATTTATAGAATGCAAGGAATGTAGCAACCTGCATCATTTTCCTTTCAGAAATATTTCCTTGTTGTTAAAGTGGATTTAAATTTTTACAAAAATTAGATAAGGCAGTGTAACTGGCACACCTCACTTGTACTTATTCCCAATTGTGTAGAATTTGAATAGGTGGCTAGATGGACCATTGCCATTTAAGAATGTACATCAGGGATCATTGTACCTCGGCTATTACATGGTGCCTTAAACAGAACTGAAGCTAAGACTTAGTACTTTTTGTTATTCTTAACTCTTAAATTAATTCAACAAGGTGTGCCTGTCATTTTCAAATTCCCTAAGAAGTAAGGACAGGTTACATAGCCTTCAAAAGAGTAAAAGGATTTTTTTATTATTAAATGATTTTAATATCCCTCTTAAAATGACAATAACCTATTTTTTCTCATTTCTAGCTGGATTTCACTTTATTACAAATAAAATTTGCTTGGGAATTTGGAAAGCAAAACCTAGCTTTAATACCAACTTCAAATGTCAAAATAGATTGATCATAGTCCCAAGCATGATTATATATTTTCTAAACCCTTGCCTACTTTTAATTTTAAAAACTAAAAAGAAAAAAATGAGCAGGTACATAATGCAGTGCATGTTTTCAATTTCTATATTTTGTGGGGTATCAGCCAGATATTACATTTTAATGGTTAAATAATAACAGTTTATAGAGACTATATTAATTGACATTAAACAACTTAAATTTTTCTTCTTTAACATTTCATTATGCAGACACATGAATTTGCTACACTAAAATAGTGGAATTAAATAAGAAAAAAAAGCCAAAAAAAGAGAGCACAAAAAGATCAACTTTACAGAAAAGACTGTGTAAGAAAATTTGGGCTTCTTTTATTTTGGTTTATCTAGTGTGTCTGAAAATTACTTTAAAGTCATATATACCAAATGGAAGAAGAGCATGTAAAATGAACAGCGTATTTATAGTAAACAAGTTTGTTGCTAGAGTTTACATATGCTCCAAATACAGCTGCACATCAACTAAAATGTCCTAACATTACTGGTGTACAAAATTAATTTTTAATTCCTTTGCAGAATTGGGAGGTGAACCCATCCTGCTTATTCTATGTAGGCATAATTCCTACTAATGTCAGTAGATGGCTTTTGCCTCAGTAAAAAGTGAAAGTGAGGTTTATATTCATTATTTCTAAACTCATAAATGCACTGAATCTCATTATAGATTTTGTTCTCACATATATCACTCAGTGTGTCCTGATTTTTCCTTGGAAATCAGCACATCTGTACCCTTCACCAAAAATGCTAAAACTAAGCTGTGATAAATATTTACTCCCCTTCATTGTGCATTATAAGATGTTTACAAGTAAAATAAAGTGAAATAATTCAACATTTTTTTCTTTTTCAGCTTTTTTTAATACTGTAGTACTTGTTTCAGTTTTTGTGTTGACCGACCTATAATGTTTTCTTAATATTGTCCTTTCTTGGTTTAATGTTGGATTTGTTGTTGCTGAGAAAAGAGTACGATTGTGATAGGTAAATCTAGATTGCTAAAAGAGGTGGGACCTGAGTATCTTTCATTATTTAGCTCCCCACTCCACTCGGTTGTTCACTGTTCACAAAGTGCAAAACAAAACGGAACAAAAATCTGAATACAAAAATGGAATGTATTTCATATCTTCTAAAACCTATGAGTTATCAAAACAAATTGGAACTATTCTAGGTTTAGAAGACTGAATGGAATCTGTATTCCTATGCTTAAATTCTAAAGATTTTACCAGATTTTGTTTTAGAAGAACTATTCTACTGTAAAATGTGTTGTATACTTACAGGTTTGGGGGTGTTCTTTTTTGATTTTACATTTACTGAAATTTTAATCAAACACTTAGATAAAATGTTTTGCACAGTCTTGCTATTTAATAGTTGGGTTTTAGGAATCATTAAACTACAGAGATACGAATACCTCAGTCCATATTCTATAACGTGTAGCAGGTGGTTCCACTGCCATACTAGCTCTGAAGTCTATTGTTAGTGCTCTAGAGAGGTGTAGCATGTATCCACAGGATAGATATTAAGAAAGATGACATGGTTTATATGTTTTATCTAATCTTGACATGGAATCCAGAATAATTATTTCAGAGGCATCTCCCCCATTAGCACAAATAGCACAGTGAACAGTGTGGGGGAATGGGTGTTGTTGAACTACCTTTTCAAAACACAGGGCCCAATTTTCAAAAGTTTTATATTTATTAAATTTTGTTGGTACATTTTCACCTTTCTCATGGTAAATCAGTTTTAAAGGGTTTTGGGTTGTTTTGGTTTGTTTGGGGTTTTTTTTCCGCTTTCAGTTATAATTTCTGTGTTTTGCTCTTGTACTGTAGCATGCTCTAAGCACCTTCTTTTAAAAATAGTTCCATAAAAATTTGGAAAATAAGACTTTAAATTATTTACCTATAAAATGACAATTTACAGCATTACTACCTTTAGTTCAAAAATAAGAGATAATATTCTGTCATTCAGGAATGTATAGGTCTATATACAGATTTAATTTAGAGTGAGGTATTTTTAAATATCTACACCACTTCTTTTGTTCACCTTGTTTTCCCTAGAAGAAATATTCTGATATCTTTGTCATTCTCACCAATTGACATCTGCACTGTTTAGAAAAAAATTTGTATTAGAGATGCACTGCAATCCAATTTCATTCAGAATATTTTTACAAAAGAAAACCATTAATAGCCATAAAAGCGCTGACAAAAAATTGATTTATTAGTAAAGGAAGTATGATTTCATTCTTATATACAACAATAATTGCAGAGTTTAAAACATGTATTTGAGAGAGCAGTATAAATTTCTGAAAATTGGGCCCTTGTCTCTCTTACAGGACATCCTCTTTGTATATGGTTTAAAACAAATCAAAAAGTGGAATTCTAGTATCTCTGCTCATTTGTTTGGTGATTTAAGACAAACGAACAATAAAAACTGGAATAGAAGCATAAACACACAGTGCTTAGTTCTAATATTAGAAAATTAATTTGATATAATGCCTTGCATTAACCCTTTGAGCATTGTAAGTAACATGATGGGAACAAAGCTTTTTAGATAATTTAATTAGTCCATTGAGCATACACCTTGAAATAGCTGATCGTGTTGTAGAATTTTTTTTAATTATTTCTGAAGTAAATACTTGCATACTATACGGGAATGGTTTTGTTACAGGTTCAATAGATGTAGGCAAAATATTCACTGCCATTGATGTGTACTGTCTATTAGAAAACAGTACTTCAGCTCCCTTGTTTTCATAATTGCATAAATATATAAAGAAAATCAAACGTTTCTACAGGTATGAAGTTGCCTACTTTAAGATGCCTTTAGAAGCTAACAGTTTAGAAAATATATTCAGACTATTTTGAAAATCTCCTGAGGTAGGTTAATATTGGAATACTCTGGTACTGTAAAAGGGAATCTTTAGGATTGAAAGAAGGCTTAGTGAAGAATAAATTTTGCAGAATATTTGGTATGTTCACATTGAAATTCTTGGCAGTGTTTGATAAACAAGAACAATAAATGTGCGATTATATTGATACTCCTTTTAAAACTCAGTCACTGCAATAATGCTTAGCTAAAAGATGAAGGTTATTTTATTCATCTTCAGGGGTGCAGTTTGGGTGGCCCTTATCGAATGTCAGAATTTAAAAAGCAACCTAGAAATTGCACAAGTCTTTTGCCATTTTAAAAAGCCCCTTTGTTCTTACAAATGCTGCTAACAAGAACAAGGGAACAAGTGTAGTAGCAAGTAGAGATTCTTTGAATTTACAGATGGAAATGCCTCCTTACTAAGTGAGAGTACAATACATTTTCTACTGATTTCCGGCAATATCAGTCAGCAAACACTAAGTGCAGCTGTACTTATTTAAGTCTAGCTGAGAGAAAAAAAAAAAAGGGTCTAATTTTAAGTTATTTAATGGAATTACGTCAGTAGTATAGTGCAAGTAAGTTGTAAACATTTTTAGTTGGTTAATGCAAATTCATGCATAATTAATTACATAAATGCAATACTCAAAGGGTTTTAATTCAATGACTTTTTTTATTCATAATTTACTGTAAATGCTTCTGAGTTTGCATGCCTTGATCATTGCTGCTAGTGATTTTATGTGCCAGTAGACCTGAGTTTAATTTACCAGTTTAACTAAGAAATAGTAAAAGCCACTTACAAAGTGACTGCCTAGTGTTTGTTTGAGGTAAAATATGCCTTAGTTTGAAAATGATCATTTTTACTCTTGTTTTATTCTGGTATATTTTTTTCCTTTTCCTGTTGAAAAAAATAAATCAGCATTTTGGGATTGGAAGCCCTGAGTAGTTAAATATTTGGTAAGAATTGTTCTTGTACATTGCTCATTAAGGCTGAAATTCACTGCAGAGAAGGCCCAGAACAAGCCCATGAGCATTAAATGAGCCTCACTTAAATCTAAATCAGGAAAATGTTCTTTGTATGTTCTTAAGCACTTTCTTGATTATGGTCCAGACATCTAACAGGAGTTTTCAGTTCTGGAAGAATTTTACTCTGAAATAATAAATGTCTTTGTTAGATGAATTTAGACTTTGGAGGAACAACCTCTCATGGACTGGTATTTTCCATGAACCTCAGATCAGTTCTTTCTGACTCACTGATACCAGTAGGAGCTTTTTATACAAAGAATACTTACAGGGTTCCCCAAGTCAGGTTTCCTTCAATACAATATTAAAGTGATTGCCTTCTATTTAAACATTAAATATTCATCCTAAAGTAACCCAATTAAACAATTTAGAATATGCTAGGAAAATACCACTTTGTACCAAAGCAAGTTGCCCATCTCCACTCATCTTCACTGAAAATTTGGATTTACAGTTGATAACCAATGAGGCTGTTAAAGAAACTTTGAGTGCCTTTCAAAAACTTGGAAAATTGTGCCTGAGGTGGTAAACTTTAATGAGGTTGATTCTAGAGCTACCAATCAGTAATTTTATCATCACTCAGGGCTTTCTTACCTTCTAGGAAACTTCCTTTGTTGCATTTATTTTATACTGTTTTGTTTTTTTTTCTTAAGTGCCATCATTTAAATTTCACTTAGTAAGTGGCAGATTACATTATTCAGTCCCACAGCACAGAAACATCGTAACACTAGGACATATTCAAACTTTTATTTTCCAGTTGACTGAATATATTATGTAAATGAGGTAAGCAACTTTTTGTAGATTGTATGTGTGAGATAATGTAATGTTCTTTTCCAGTTTTTGGACTACAGTTGAATATACTTTTTAATTATTTAAAGAAGACATCTTTACAGAATAACGTGATGGTTTTTTTGTATAATGTATTTGATTTTGTAAATACGTATTTCCTGATGTGATTTTTGTGAGAAATGCTAAATCTTTTAGTATATCATGTCCTCTCAAAACTGGCAGGAGCTAAATAATAGTTTGTGGGCAATTTGTATTGTGTACTGTACAATAACTGGGGAACTTTTATAATTATAAAAATATATATTAACTTTTAGTGTGTTGTTTAAAAAAATGACTGGAACATACTAAAGACTGTAGGATTTTTCTGAATATTTCAGACTTGAACTCAGGCTAGCTTTCTTGTGTTTTTCAAAACAAAATTGTGTCTTGTCTTTTAAAATCAATAAATTTGTTTTCTTGTTACAAAGATACCTGAATTGCTTTGGTTTTTATACAACCAGATATTCTGGATTGTGGTACTATTGATTTTGAGAGAAAAATTATTTCAACTTACGCCCTTTAAATAAGACCGCAATTTGTTATTTAGCAGCACTCTAAGTAACGAGCATGCCTCAGACTGCACTAGTATTCTGAAGTGTCAATTCAATCAAGTATCTGTCATGTTTCCAGTAAATACAGATAGTAATATACTTAATTTATTAAATATTAACAACATTTTCCCATTACAGATTTAGGAGTTAACAGCTGTCAGTGAGGAAGCGTACAGACTTTGGCCTCCAGGAATTAGTGGTGTCAATTCATTACCAGCAGAGCCTGCTTCTGCAAGTTTTGCTTTAAATATTTTGCAATATGCTAATACATTGGATCTTTCTGACAGTTTCGCAAAACATAGACACAGGCCTAATCTTTTGAAGTCATGTATCTATGGGTCTCTAGAACGTGTTGCAGGTGTTGTTTCCTATAAAGAAATGCAGCATGTTACATCAACTGGGGAGGACCCACTGAGTAATAGATGCTAGAATATCAAAATGATTATTGGATACCAAGATTAAAACACGTATTTCACACGAAACTCTGGTAAAGATAGAAAAGCTGCATTTAAAAGCTTATTTTCGCAGGAAGTTCAGCTGTAAGTTGTGATCCAGTCACTGCCTGTTCTTTAATTTCAAAGACCAAAAGCTTAGATACTGGTCCTTGCAATGCATCCTACCAGACTATACGTTTTGTAAGTGAAGCTTTATTTTATTATTTCTGTAGGGTCATTTCTGCACAATGTTAATGATCTAAGTAAGATACATTCTATATTGAGTTATTCTAAGTGTATTTACTTTGACTTTTATAAAGCATTCAATTCTATAAAATGTCATACAGCCTGCAGCATTCCAGTGTGCATCAGTTACATAGTTCCATATCAAGGTCTGTGCCAAAGGCCACCTCAAATATAAGCTAGTTATTTTCCGCAAAGGCACCTGACCAAGGCAAGGAAGAAACCTTGATCCATTTTTGAGCCTCACCTCTGTGCCTGGGAAGATCA
>JMFS01001769.1:0-29142 GCA_000699545.1 Podiceps cristatus | reverse complement strand
CCCCGCAAGCCCCCTCTCCGGATCCCACCGGCGAGAGCCTGGACCTCCGTGGGATGTGCAGCTTATGGAACCCTTCCCT
This sequence comes from Podiceps cristatus, assembly GCA_000699545.1. Classification (NCBI taxonomy): domain Eukaryota; kingdom Metazoa; phylum Chordata; class Aves; order Podicipediformes; family Podicipedidae; genus Podiceps; species Podiceps cristatus. Next base: position 29,063 of record JMFS01001769.1, on the reverse strand, counting down.
GAGATATGGTATCTGTGGTTGAGAGTGTAGAACAAGAGCCTGCCAACTGCTGTTGAAAAATCATGCCCATTGCTTTCCAGCTGCTATGGGCACTTCACATTGAATATCTAAACAGGGATTTTAGAGCAGAGCTTCAGGACTTTTGATTTTGACACTTCAAGCTTTAATGCATCTTCAAGTGATGTCCTGTGGGCTAGGGGAATCTTGTTTTATTCAAAACCCAAGTTTTAGCCTGCTCCAAGTAAAGAAGTCCCATTGTTGTACTACTTGATCCTGACATTTCAGTTTTACTTTTTGGCCCTTGTGGAGCTAGATGTGGCAGTTCTTTGCATCAGGATGAATGAAACCTTCCCTATGTGCACTGGGGATGCCTTTGAAGACTTTAAATTTTGACACATTTGTCTTTATTATGGAGACCACCTGTGCAGGAGCAGTAGGAGATTTTGAAAATGCTGAGTTTATTTTGTCCCAGAATAAATACTTAGGAACAGATATTGCATACTTGGGCAATTTAAACCAATCTAAACAGTCTTACCACATTTCCCTGCCTGCCATCTGGTAAGATAGGCAATGTGTGTGAGAAAATAATAGATTGAAACGAGCATTTTCTGAAATCTTACAGGCCCTTGAAAAGACACAGAGCCTATGGAGACCCTGATCCTCTTCAGAAGATGCCTTAAAGCACCTTAAAAAGGTGTTTGCTGCAGGCTCCCAATACTAGGGAGTGTTTCCTCACTGCCCTCATCTCTTCTGGACCAGCCACTCTGCAGTCCTTCAACCTGGCATGAGACATAATATAGGCACAACTTGTCAGCTTTCTTTAATTAGTACAGCACCATTACTGGGCTCTGTGGGCTCTGAAGAAAGACTGTGATATCAAATCTGTTTTCAACTCTCAGAACATTAATGGAAATGCTGAATCACCCATTTTTTTCTGAAATATGAACTGTCTTCAGCCAGATGTGTGTAACTTGGCTTTTCCCTCACACCCATCCATCGAGTCATTTCCTATGTGCTCGAAAATATGCTTCTATTCATGCATGGGTGCAGGTGGTGATCTTAGCCCTAGGTGGCAAAAAACATTCTCTGGAACATGTTTACAGGGCATTGGGTACCACACAATTGTTTCTGTCATTTTTACTTCTGGTGAGCCTGGATTTGTGTTCGAAACCATCTGGGTGGCCTTATACCAGCAAACCATGTTACTTCGTTTTTATTCTTGGAATATGTAATGAAATATTTCTAGCAGTCAAGGAGGACAGTAACAGACGAGATAATTGCTGCATTTATCGATGGCTTACTAGCTTTGAACAGCAGGAACCACAGGACAAGATATATGCATTACATCTCTGCTACAGCTAAACTAGGCTGAACAACATCTGGTGTTGGGTTAACACATGACAGATCAGCCAGACGTTGATATGAATTGCAACATGCCAACAAGTTAGTGCAATTAACAGCAATTCACACTCCACTCCTTGAAACTGTTTTAAAAAATAAATGAAGTTGATAAAATTAAAGTGGAACTGGAGGTCAAACTAAAAATTATATGATCAAGTGGACCTGGTGTGCTTTAAAACTCGAAGGCTGAATTTCCAATCTTCCTAATTGCTTGGGACTTTTCAACAGTGGGAAGACCATTGGACATAAAATACTACATATGTTGAGTGCAAGCAGAAGCGCTGTTCTGCAGGCAAAGACTAAACTTGGTTTTTTGCAAAGGAATCAATTCCTAAGCCTTGGCCATTTCTAAAAACAGATATGGATAACACCAGCTAATAGCTGTGGGGTTTAGGAGTGCATCATCCGTGTGGCACCAGTAAAACTAAAGCATGAATCAAAAATCAAGTGGTTTTTCACTGGTATATAGGAGGAAATGAACGTATTTTGTTCTTCAAAAGAAACCAAGGCTTTGAATTTGTCAGAAGATTTTAGTTCAGACCTTGTGTGTAATACAGCCAACAGACTGATACCTCATGACTCCAAAGGGCAGGGATGGGGGATCATTTTGTTATGCTACTTATTAAAGATTCTTTGATTTCCCCTCCCTCCTCGTTTCTGTAATATCAAAGAAGACCTTGATGCTTCTGTACTGTTCTTGCAGGGAGGTAGGTCTCTCCTGTCACTTCCATTTTATGGATGGGAACTGAACAGAGTTTAGACTTGTTTACACTTTGAAGGAACAGTGAGCTGAAGCTGCCTTGCTCGGTGTCTGGCTCAGTGTATGAGCCTTCATCTGAAAGCTCATTGCTTCATGCAGCCCACTCTGTGCAATGATATCATTCCTTCTGCTGAGCACAAAGACTTTTTACACAATTTCATCAGACATTTTACTGATAGCATGATAATGCTTTTCAGACATTAAAATCGATTTTTCCCAGCACTGAGCTTCTCCATGGGCTGAGATGAGCAGTACCTCCAGCTGTTCATAGTCTCAGTGCACTCAGACTGTGTCCTCATTGGTACACTTCCTTTTTTTCCTCACCTTCGAGGAGCCTTTGTATGGGCTCTTTTTCTTTCAGGGACTTGGGGACATGTGGCAGATTCAATCCCACTGAAGTCAGGTGCATATGTATGGAAGGGCAGGGGAAAGGAGTAGCCTGAAGGGGCTTTAGGGCTCCGGTTGTGCTGCTGCACAGAAAAACCTGACTAGTGACAGTCCTGCTGATGTAAAATCTGAAAGTTAAAGCCTCCTGGGAGACATCACTGAGTAGACAATGCCATGGAGTCAGAAGAGCTTATCAGCTGTCACGCTTTTTATGTTGTGCATGTCATTTCCCTCAATATATTCTGCAGAGTGTATTGTCCACCAATGGAGTAATTTCCAGGCAGCTTGGAGGAATACTTATGCTACTGTACAAGGGACAGGTAAGGCACCCTCCAGAAAAGTATGTATGATTGCCAACATTTGGGAAAGCTGAACTCTTCTGCACCAGTTTTGGTGGAAGCTATCAATCAAGGAGTGTTTAGCTTGGCTTACCCAGCAAAATGAAGCTATGTTAAACATGTTTAACATGTTTTTGGCTGTTCAAGCCAAAGGACAACAATACCACCAGTAAAAATGGTGCAGACTGTCGCAGGATTCACAAAGGGCAGCAGAGGAAAAAATTCTGGTCTTGGCTAAAAGGACATAGTGTCAGGAGGGAGGATGTGATCTTTCTGTATTGTTATGATGGAACTCGATCCCTCACTGAGCAAGCATGCTATCTGCAAAACAAACATGCCACCTGCAAAGCAAGATCCTGGGGCTCGACCCTAGATGCTCTGCTAACGTCCATTCCAGTGTGCACAGGGAACGTCCTTATTGTATACCAGCACCTAGAGCACTGGAAGGAATGAAAACCTGAGCCTTGGCCAGTATTACTAGCATGAAGACACTGTTGTAATCCATAGAGTTGTGTGTGTTTCCTGCTCCAAATCTTACTTCAGACCTCAGAAAAACATCAGACCATGCTCAAGAGGCTTAGCAGCACAATGTGAGATTTGACTTCTTTGTGCAAATGATTTCTTTACAATGAAAACTGGATGGTAGCCCCAGTGCAGTGATGAACTGTCAAATTTGTGGTGCCACTCAACCTGGCTGGCAGAGGTTGGTAGGGACCACAGGAACATACTGGGATGTTTAGCAGACTGCTACTCCAGCTGTGGATACCACTTCTTCCCTCCTCCACCTTTTCCTATATGACTTAGCAGCAGCTGATTAGCTGAGTATTAAGCCCATGAGCTAAGGCAGCATATCAAATACATCACAAGTCAGATCTGCACACAAGTACACATATACATCAGATACATCGTAAGTATGAGATGCATCACAAGTCAGATCTTCTAGGCCAAATGCAATACATCAATTTCACAGACAATATTAAAGATGCATGGCAGGCCAACACTGAGTCATTTGAGGTCCTGTCCCATGCACTTCTGGAGCTTCCACTCTGCCTGTGGATGTTTTGTACATTTTTTCTTGCTTTATGAGGTATCATTGCATATAGAGGTGCAAGATATCTCTAAGAAAGGACTCTGGTCTGCTTCCATGGAAAAGTCAACATTCTTCATGTTAGTTGATGGGACTTCTTGTCTTTCTAAATGGTGATGATTGTATGTCACACAGAGCATAGGGACAAAACTCTGGAAATGAGAAAGGCACCGCTTGGGACAAACAAGAAGTCCAGAGACATCTGGCTTTCTGCTTTTCCCCCAGATCTGGCAGCAAGTGCATTAGAAAACCACCTATAATACATCATGGGACAGTCAATGGGATAATATCTTTTGGTAAGTCACCACAACACTGCTGCCATCAGTTCATAAAAGGCTTTTTTCTGAATATCCATTCTAGGCAATTTGTCCTGGGTTGAAGAGGACTGGCCTGTACCGCTCAATCCATTCCTCTATAACTTCATAAAGCTGCAGAAAGTTCTTGGGCTCCAGAACATCTCTTTGGACATATGCTTCCACACACTCTGAATTCCTGCCAGGAATACCTGGGGATACCTGCTTGCTCTTTCACCTTATATTCGACCTTAGATCTGGCTACTCTAGGTGAAAATGTTAGTTGATCAAAACTAAGCAATTCTAATGAAATTCATGCGAGGAGGCAGGGAAAGCATAAAAGATTAATTAAAAAAAAAAAAAAAAAGTTGAAAATTTGATCTGGTGGAATGTTTCAATGGGAAATCTAGATCTTGTAAAATGGCTTTTCATGCACCAAGACTCATTGGTGATGTTGGTTTAAGACTGGCTGGCTATTCCAGAAAGAGTCAATAAGGGATCTAAATTCCCAGAGTTTTACTGGGAGATACAACCATTACTATATTATTACTTCCATCCTGCCAGTAAATAACCAGTCCAAACAGGTTCAATATAACATGAGAAAAACTTAAACATTTGTAGAACTCCAGTGTTATCAAGCAACTCTTGAACTGAGAAATTGTGGTCAGAATTTACAGCTTTACAGCTTTACACTTCAGCCTTCAGGAAGAAAAAAAGCTGCAAATATATGTTCTTAATTGTGAGTAGTCAAAAATGGTCACCTAATTTTATGTTTGGCATAGCAGGCCATAGTATTTACCTGTATTCACTCCTGCCTGAAGTTCAGTATCTTTGCTTAAACAAGAGCCCACTCTTTTTTTTCCCAAAGGTTGTGACATCTGCTCTCTATTGAAAAGTTTACACCACATTTCTGCTTCAAAATTATCTGAATTCAGCTTCCAGACTCTCCCCAAGTTCCTTCTGCACCTATGCCTTTGCCGGCTCAGATAGCATCCTATGAACAAATTACCCACAGGCACACTTTGAAGCTGTTGATCAGTCTCTCCCTCCCTTTATGCCCCAGGTGTCTCTTATTTTAATACTTCTTGACTTCTAATTGTTCTCAGAGTTCTTGCTAGAAGCCTTCGCAGCTGAATGGCATTCTTCTGGAAACAGTGCTCCCTGAATTGATCTTTTCATTTATTGTACCCTTTCACATTTATTAAAAGAGGTTACAGGTTCATTTTGCACAAGACTGGAAGAGCAATATGAATTTTATAATAATTTCACAGGGGAGGACTGTCTCTGGAAATCAAGATCAGTTTTCTTCCTTTGGTATACTGTTTCTACTATTTATTTATTTATTTGACACCTTTGGTAAATCTTGTTTTATCTGTGCCTCTGCCAGACGGGCGATAATCTTCCTGTCACAGGAGCAATTATACGCCATGCTTCACAAGTATTTCTTTTGTACTTAAGCCCCACTAGAAATGAAGATAAAGGAATATTCCCTTAGCTGCAACTTCACTACAAATGCATCTGTTGCTGAGGACTGTGAAAACATCTGACTTGTCATCTATACTGAGCAAAAGCCATGCCTGTAGCTGGAGCTTTAATGGCAATGTTTTCTCTTGGGACAGAAGTCGGAATCAATTGCAGTAGCCCTCCCCTTCTGTTTCCAGAATAGCATTGGCTGAGTCTACACAAAAAATACCTAAACTTTTAAGCACACTACCCAGCTTTAAGCATGCTAAAGTTGTGGCTGTCTTACACAGTCTTCATATCCAAATCCTTTCCATGCAGCAGATAATTTTTCTAGAGCATCCATCAACTTTCAACCTTGTTGATGTGCCTGATGCTATACAGTATGGTAAATTTGAGCCTCTGCAGCACAAAGGTGGTGAGCTGCCTCAGTTGTTTGAAGCTCTATTCTTTCCTGCCTTGAGGCTGTACCTCTACACCTGGTCCTTGTGACCAGCCTCCTTCATAGACAGTCCTTTCTTGAAGCATAAAATGGTTTTCTTACCACATACTTGCAGATGACTTCAGAATCATCAAGTATCCTCTTACACTTTTGTCCCAGGCTCTCTCAGTGCATGGTGATGCTAACAGAAACATGGACACAGAACTTCTATTGAGCCACTTTCTTATACCAAATAAAAGTCTGCCATGTTTTTCCTTCCAGTTCTCCTTTTTGGACTCTTTCTCCTTGAGGAGGCCTCCCTTTCCAAAGCAGTTCCCTCATATTGTTTGGAACATCTTTGAATAGGAAGATGAAGAGAGTCTGTGCCCTGTGTGCTTTGTTAGGCATGGCTGGCATGGAGTAACAGATCTGAAAACTTCAGGGATTGAAGTGAGAAGTGTACATTAGCTGTACAAGGACACAAAGGAGACACACACAGCATGCTGGAGATAGACCATCGCTCTGGTTCTGACTTGTTCATCTTTGCATCAATATGTCATTTGTGGCCTTCCCTGGAAAGCTGGAGATTCCATAATGAAGACTAAGGTTTGTAGGAATATGATGGACACATCCTGGGATGCAGCAGTCCCTTGGAAAGAGAAGAGTCAGCCGCTGCAGGTGAATCGTCAGTAAGATTAAACATCTCTGATATCTTCCTAGGATGTGGCATTCCCCATAATATAAATGTAACAGCCCAGGGTAGCTGCTAGTGGTCTGAGGTGCAGCACATTTGGAGTCTGCCAGGGAAAGTTGTGGACCATGAGAGCAGGGATGGTTGTAGTTGTGCTAGCTCTAAGGATAAGGGAGTTGAAGATGAAGTGGGCCTCTGAGGGGGGCTCCTGGAATGAAGAACACCTGGATAAGAGACCTTTATTCTTGCCCATAGTTACTGTCCAATCTCAGGATTCAAAGTGCAGAACCTAAAGCGATCTTGCCAAGCTCTGAGATCTGTTAACCTTACACTACTTTAAGTATCTGCATAGAATAAGCAGTTCTGAGTCTTGCAAGAACAACTGATAAGCAGACTTCCCTGCATCTTCTCCCTAGAGGCTGGACTCAGAGGTCTTCTGGACACCACCATGACAGACAAACAATGTCAGGACCATAGTTTGTCCAGGTGAGGGTCTGATAAGTTCATAGTGTTTTCTTATTTGAAGAGGCTTCAGGCAGGTTGGACAGCCAGCTGAAGCATCTAGGTGTATGATGCAGCTTACTGGATCCAAAAATCCCAGTCAAGATGCTAACAAACACCTAGAAGTACGCTGCTCTGCAGAAAGTCTATGAGCCTTCATTTGTGCATTGAGACATGGTGATTTCCCCCAGCCTGGTGGACTCAGAAATTCTCCCCGTGTTGTGGGTTAGTCCCAGCTGGCAACGAAGTACCACATAGCTGTTTACTCACTCCCCCGACTCGCTCCCCAGTGGGATGGGGAGGAGAATTGGAAAGAAAGGGAAATTTGTGAGTTGGTGGCCCTGCTTGAGCAGGAGGCTTGGACAAGATGACCTCCAGAGGTCCCTTCCAACCTCAGCCAGACTGATCTGTATGATTTAGGTCACTGAAATCAGTGTTTCTCTTTTGGAAGTATTTCTTTTTTGATAACTGGTATAATTATGTTATGGAAATGTTCTGCCTGAAAGGTTCAGGCTGCTGTAATATGAGCACATCACACATGTAATGTGTATACATTGATTTGAAGTACATGCTAAATGTCATCCCAAGGACAGGACAGCACACAAACCATGCTGACATTGATTCTGTAAATATATTAGTGAAGCAAAACCTCTCTCCTTAAAATAGATGGAAAAAAACCCCCAGCCATTGCCAATGTCTGTCTAAAGATATCTTTAGCAAAAAGTTAACAATTTTCTAGTGTTAAATATTTATAGGCATATGGGAACACCAGTACTGCTTTTCACCAAGATGGCTTTGAAATAAGTTATTTGAGATGGCAAATCTAAAAGTTGGTGTGTATGATATGACAGGACTAAGGAAAATGAAATAACCAAATAAGGCGAATCCTGAAAGGATTTACTGCAGCGTGTAACGGAGCTGTCAGGCAGACCAGCTTTCTCACTTGGTTGTTACTGTTGCCTCACTGCATTCTCATGACAAGGCTCTGCTTTCTCTAAGGTGACTGACTGTTGTGTCCTGACCGCATTTGATTCTGTGAAAACATCATTCCTGCAATGCAAGAAACAGCTGGGCAGTGGCAGGGCAAGTCTGAGCCTCGGTTATCTTGAAAGGCTTACCTGACATGGATGTGACAGTTCAAATGATCCTGGCAACATAAGTAAATCTACAGCAACAAGATGATGGAGACGCTCCTGGTACAAGTAGGAAGATGGGCACTTACTTTCCAAAACAAGGAGTTTTATGTTTTGATGAGATGCTGAGCTTTTTTAGCTTGCCAGGGTTGTAGGAAAGGCTCAGACCACACTGCACAAAACATGAGTGCTCAGTCACCAAACACCATCCAAAACACCATTTCTCCTCATAGCCATCTGTGACTAACCTACAAAGGCTGCAGGACAGGATGGCAGGGAAGAAACAGAGGCTCAGGCCAGACTTCAGCTGTTGTAAATGTGATCAGTAGGCTGCAGGGCTGATAAGCAAGTGAAAGATCTACATCACGTAAGCCTGTCACAGCACACAGGCTTCGCTGGTCCTGCAGGACTCAAGGACTGTGCTGTGCCTTCTGGAGCGCCATCCATCAGGATTATTTCAGTACATGGAAGCAATGAGTGCGCTTGTAACAATTCTGTTTTTCACTGGTGACAGATCTAGCCACAGAGTCAATCCAATAGGACTAAGCATAGTGTAAATGCCAAGACAAATTCCAGCAAAACAAACAGTTTGGAAAGGGCTGGACCATGGCCAGGCATATCTGTGCTGGGGAGCAGGGGGGCAAGACCCATAGCTCCTGGCTCTTTCCACATCCATCAGTGCCCCCGGGTAGGGTGCAGCCAGCAAAGCACATCCCTCCCCAGTGGGATTGCTGTGCTTTGCCTTTGTAGTGATCTTCCACATCAGTGTGCTGGCCATGCTCTCCAGGGACAATGCTGCACATAGCTCAGTTGAGCCTTTTCCCCACAATTCAACACGGAGCCAAGCATTCAGCCTTGTCTCTGCAGAAACTGCCTGACAGTCGATGCTGGGAGCCAGGCAGCAGCGGAATTTTTCATGCCATTAAGTATTCACACTTTCTTCCCCTGTCTTGCTGTTGTTGTTTCTAAACATGACAGACAATAATCAGAAAACAAAAGCATTTAAGTTCTCTACACTGGCAAAGCAGCACATTCACAGCCAACATCAAAGGTGGGGTTCAGTGATCATTAGTGCAATACTGCACTTCAACATGATCAAAGCAATCAATGCCCAGACACAATAAAGAAGATGGAGCTCTGATTCAGCTCCTCCATGAAAGGCAACAATAAAGAGATCTGGGGAGAGAGCATGGTAAGTACACGAGGGCATGGGGCTGAGATATCCTTTTACATCAAAACCAATTCTCATTTCATATCCAATTATACCTCTGAGCTGTTCAGCCTAACATTGCTGTCATCCCTGGCTTTCAATCGACATTGCAAATTGTGGAATAGAAAAAGCTACCATAAAACATGTCTCAGTTGAAATGCCTTCTGAAGTTTGTCACTACAGATGGGTAACTCTTTGAGAGCTGGGATACTTGCTCTGGCCATATTGATACTGCTAGCCAGACTCATTCATATTTGGGTGAGGGACTCTTTAGCTACCACCTAGTCAATGAAAATAGCCTTTTTGCTTACTGTCTCATACAGGGTACAAAGCTCTTGAGTGTAGGGACTATGGATTTTGTGCCAAAGGTTGCCCATAGTCAGGAAAATGAATGCCACTGAAGGCATGCGTACAGATGTTGTTCTGCAGGCTGCCATAAGAGACTGATCTTTTTTTTCTCAGACTTGCACAGCTCAGGCTACAAAAGTGCACCTGGAAAATCCCATAGGAAGCCCTTGCCTTCCACCTGCGCAGGAGCACCTGTAAACACACAGCTTTGTCTTAAAATCCATGAGACACACAAACTATTCTATATGCCAGGGGCATTGCCCCAGTGACTAATTACAGTAGTTACATATTTTTGCCCTGTTCTCTGAATTCAGGTTAAGCTTACTGATTTACGGGGGGTGGGGGTGGCTGGGAGAGCTTGTGGTTTAGGTTTTGTGGGTGGGAGGGGTTTGGGGGGAGGCTGGAATAACAAGACCTCAGATTCTGGAAGTCTGGTCCCAAAGTACATAGGCTGTGACTGCGACTGAGTCACTTTGTCTTCTCTTGTGTAGGCTAAACCACAACTTCTTAAGCTTTTCTGGAAGATGGATTTTCCACACCCGTATGGCTTGTAAAGATGTTCTTAAAAGTATCTCAGGAGGAGAATACAAACAAAAGACCAGACCCAGTAAAGAGAAAGACATTCAGTGATACTTAGCAGAGCAGGACTCTTGTTTGGAAGTAGCAAAACATCAAGAAATATTGGAATTGTGTTGTCAGCAAATGAAATACGGGCTCGTTAACTGCTAAAGGAGTAAGAAAGGGAAGTAACTGAGTCACGTGTGTTGAAGAAAAAGAGCCATGGCAAATCACAGAGGATGCAGAACAATTCGGTAATAGAATGGGAGGGGATAAAACTATTTTGCTTAAAAGGATGAGATGGATATAAAGTTTGAGGCAGTGAGGTGCTCATCTGTGTTGGCAGTGAGTGTAAAACCGATGCTGTTTCACTCAGTCCCACAAAGCTTCATCAGTGTACACAAGCAAGCAATGCAGCTCTTCACCTGTATCATGAAATGGCTTCAGCTGGATAGCATTCCCATTTTGCTTTATAAATACCCTCTCTCTTCTGGGTAACAGCAGCATAAACTCTTCCACCTGCTGGAACCTCTTTAACTTCACCTACCTTCTATTACAGAAGTAAAATGGATTTTCTTTCCCAAAATCTTCAAAGTTACACAATGAAAGAGTATAGTGGCCTGTGGCTCTTCAGCACTGAGCCAAACACCCACGTAATTCTGGAGAGAGCAAAGTACACTGGTACGGGATCCTTGGGGGTTGGCACATGGAGCAGAAGTTGCAAACCACCAAGCAAACAGTGCTGGGTAGAATTACAGTCTGACCCAAAAGGCAGCTGGTCACTTTTTGCTGCTCTGATTTTCTGCTGTGAGCCCCGTCCCCTCTGCCAGTACTCTAGGTCCTTCCCTTTGCAAACATAAAAAAGCAAACATGCCTGTTTGTGACCTCTGGCCTGATGGGCAGAGCATCCTCCTGAGTGGCCTTCACTTGCACAGAGCAGGAGACAACCATGCTGAACAAGGTACTGCCAGGGGTTTTGACCTCATCTGCAAATAACATGGGTGACAAATTTGAAAATTGATCTCCGTCCCACCCAGGGTTATTGGCACCTGTGCAATGCTAAGCAACTCAGTTCTGCTTATGCTTATGCAACTCAGTTGCTTATGCTGAGGCCAGTGGGATCTGCATCTGTGGACTCTGGCGCTGAAAGCTGGCAGTGGGCATGTGTAGCTTTCCGGGGCACCAGCTTCAAGGACTTGGGTATCCCTGTTATCTTCAAACTGACATTTTAGTTTTCCAAGTTGTTTGCAATTTCTGAAGAACATAGCCCAGGCTCTCCGCTGGAGCAAACTAATAGGGCTCCACTTGCCCAGCGAGATTCTGGCTGAGCACTGTCTTTCTCCATTATTCACTGCTCAGTGCCCTTCCTGCTCTGCCCATAGCCAGCTCATCTATTCAGTGTGCATTTGGGGGAGGGACGTGGAGCATTCTGATTTATAAGTATAAATTAAGGCATTGAAGTGTAGTTTTAAGTTGTTCTAGCTCTGCATAAAAGGCAGTGTCTTTTTCCACACTTTCCTGTGGAAAAGCACTTTTTCCTTGGGAATCCTGCCTGCCAGTGTTGGGGAACGAGGCTGCAAGGTCAGGTGGTGTGGCTTACATTATTCACTGGGAAAAGTCTGCTCCACTCTGCCCTCCTCTGCAGGAAATATGTGGTTCATATTTTTATATAAACCCCTCAGATGGCCCTTCTGCATTTGTGTCATGGTGGGATTGTGCCTAGGACTTGATTTCTCTGCAAAACAGTAATACATCACCACCTTGATCAGCCCAGCTGCCTTTTCTGCTCAGATCCTGTATCCAGGCAAAGGCAATTAAGGGAAGATTCCTATCTCCTTGCTGCAATTGCAGAGGAACACTGGCACAGAGAGCGGCTCCTCTTTCTCTTCCTTCACAGACAGGGTAGTGGAGCCCGAGTGCACTGGATTTTTGTTGGGTAACAGTGAAGCAACACACCTGGTGAGAAAGTACCAACTGGTGAGAAAGACCATTTTCCAGGAGGTGGCTGTTTACCTGCTGCTGTCTGTTTAGGACTATACCTAAAGCTACCTTCAAATTCAGACTTTCTGTGTAGTTTGATCTATGCCCAGAGGAAATATAGATAATTTCCCTGTCTGCCGACCATTTTTGTGAATCTAACCACCATATTAGAAGAGATGCAGTAGCTATGGGACAGCTTGCCCTTGCAAAGCATGTGTATACAGAAAAACATTTGGTGTGGTCCTACAAATACAGTAAAAGGGCATCTTCCTCAAGGCTTAGATCACACATTTATGTCATAATGAACACAAATTGGTCCTGGTCAAATTCACCAGCAAGTGAATTTGAGTGGTGTAGATAGTTTTATGGAACAAGGGTGTGGAGAACTTCACTCCAAGCTTATGTACGTGTAATACCTGAGGTAGTGTGAGTGCTGCTGTCAGTGCTCTGGGACAGCATGAAGCCTTAGGGAACCTATTCCAGCCTATACATCTTCCCAAGTGGATTTTCACATCCTCTGTGAGCCTCAGGTTATCTAAATATACAGTTGCTTATTTACATGGATAGCCAGAAATATAGTGCGCCCTGCACCATCCCACAGGGACTGAATCCCTGTCCTGAGAGCACCCTCAGAGGCAGAGCTGACACTGTGACTCAGCCATAAGCGCAGTGTTACATACACTGCAGCAGAAGGCTGGTCCCAATGCCTCCTTGTGCTTTTCCATGAGCTTTTCTTTTCTCCAGCAGCTAGAGAGACTCCAATGCCTGAGCACCAGAGAAGGTGTTTGCCTAGAACAGTAGCACGTGCTGTTCAGTCACCCTTTTTCTATCTTCCCCAGGAAAAAGGCTTGCAGACCTGGGGAACAGAGACCGCACAAGAGGAGCCACTGAGTGCAATAGTGATGGAGGGTTTGTGGAATGGCTGTCCAGGGCTGTGCCCTGCCAGCTCATAGTAAAGGTGGCTGTGCACACAGGCTCAAGTCGCCACAGAAGTGGTCTGTGCTCCATTGCACAGCCCTCTGGGCCTGTCCTCTGGCCACCCTGGCTGCAGACTCACTCTCTGGCCCTGGCAGTAAGTTTACCTCTCTTCTAGTAGAGAGTTGGAGGGACCCGTCTGCCCTTTGCACACAGAGTTGGAGTACGAGGTGCACTCATGTGTAGTCTCTGGGTGGGCAGTGGGGAGAAGGCTGCAGGGAAGCGTGTGTGGGTGGGATGCAAAGTGCACCCAGGTGCCAAGCAGCCTCACTGCAAGGGGGAGATGCGCACAGCAGCAGAGGTCCTGCTGGAGGAGGAGAACGCTTTCTCCACAGAAGAAACAGGCACCAGCTGGGAATTCCTGGGGGGCGATGAGAGGGTGACACCACCAACCGCAACTGTGCATTATCTTTCAGAGCAGTGGTTTATTTGAAACCTGTTTCCAACTGACCTGACAAATTCATTTCCAAGGCAACAACAGATGGCAGCAGACAGATGGCTCAGTAATTTCAAAGCCTCTCAAGAGAAAGAAAGTGTCACTATAAGCCTGCACTATCTTGGCACTAGGAAAGAATAGGATCTTAACATCTGCATTAGCTGAAAACAGTGTTAGGAATACATGTTGTAGGCTGGATTTTTGTAGTTATTCTCATGGTCTCCACTGGCATAGCTTCCCCCTTCTGTTATTGGATCTACCTTCTTCTAATCTCGAAATGGTATTTTAAGCCAACACTTAAATGACTTATTTCATGACTGTAGATATTTTCACTGTGTCATCTTGGTCAAACCATGTTGTTGCTTGACACTTCAGTTTCTGGTCTGCAGAACACAGATAAAAGTACTCCATTGGTCCTGTGTTTTTGGATGGCAGATTCCTTGACAGAGGCCTGTTCCATATTTTCCTTTTTTTTTTTTTTTTTTTTTTTTTTTTTCCCTTTTCCCTTTCTTTCATGGTGCTGGGCTCTACTTTGGCTGGAACCTTGCCCCTTGCAAGAAACAATGGTTGGAAGACTGGATTCCTTTGCTACCAACAGATGAGGAGGGAGACCTTAAATTAGACTGCTTTTTTGTGATATTTGCCTTGTTGTTGAGTTTCTGTGGTGGTTTCGCTTTGGTTTGTTTTTTTGTTTGTGTTGGGTTTTTTGGTTTTGTGTTTTTAATTTATGCTGGTAAGGATTTGCTTTTCCTTGTTGTAGTTTTATTGCTGCCTGTCCCCTCCTAAGATTGAGCTGACTCTTTAGATAAGTTGTTTTCATTTTTCCCTTCTCTTGGATATTTTGTTGCTGTAGCTTTTTGAAAGAATTAAGTTTGTCCTCCCCTCTGCATCCTCATCACATGATAGAAGGCCCATGAGTGCTAGAACCAATAAATAAAACACTCCTTTGCTTTACTAGAAATGACCTCATCTTACTGAAGCCAGGCTGCTTTCATTCTCAGCTCTGCCCTGTCCTCCAGAATGCATGCAACTTTCTGAGAGAAGATGAGAAATCAAACGTAATCAAAAGGAATCAAAGGGCTGTCTCTCTCTTGTCAGCCAGTGTATATCCATCAAGCAGAGTCAGGAGTGAGGAGTCTTGTGGCACAGCATAAATTCTATTTGGGGTGAAACGGAGGGTTGAAGTCATGGGCATGGATAAGCATTTTCCTTCTCTCACTTGGGGTAAATCACAGCTCAACCTGGTGGAGCTATATGCCTATGAAGCTTGTGTAACTGAAGGTAGCATCAGACCAGTTGTCCTGGTTCCAGGAAGCCCAGTCCTTCCATTCCATCGCTATCCTGAATGTCCCGTTCTCCTTTGCTAGTGAGAGCAAGCTTGGATACTTGGCACCACTGGAGTTACAGAGAAGGTATGGCTTTACCTGGTGATGATGGGACTGGTCTGAGCTCAGGCCCAGGACTTCATTAGGGCTTCAGAAGTAGGAAGGGTATGGGGTGATAGCATGTGGGTACTCTGCAGTCAGAGGGGAAGTTATAAAGGTATAAACAAAATGGAGGTGAGAAGATGCTCGTTGTCATTGAGTAGAAAATGACATCGGACAAAGAAGCAGCAGGCAAACAGCATGAGGTCTATTGCCTTGTGGGAAGATGCAAATGCGGTGAGGAAAGAACTGATCTTTAGGATGAAGCCCATGAACAAACATTACCTGAACAAAGCCCATCCCCAAAGGGATGGGCTCAGGTGCAAAAAATGGCAATGCCCATTGAAACTAGCATGCAGAAAACAACCATGCTGAACTTCAGCAGTTACTACAGTGCTGTTCACTGACCAGAAAACCCTTGAGTGGGCATTGCAATGCGGGCCCACCAGACACAAAAGGGTAGATCACCCTGAAAGGGAGCATGACTAGTGTCTGTATGCAAAGATGGGTTTGGCACAGCTGTGACACAAAGGGGAAGAGGTGTGCTAGGATGGAAATGACAGGCCACAGCAGGCCTCCCATAATGTGAAAGGGGGTTATATCTGCCTTTGGAGATGTGTGGGAAAACTCTGGCTCTGCTTGCTGCTGCAGAAAGGATGTACAAACTTTGAAGGCAGAAGATGCTGGGAGCTATGCCATATTGTCCCCAGCTTTTACCAAAGTGTTCTTACTGTCCTGCTGCCTCTCATCTTTTCCCATCAGGAGTCAGCAGTAAGAGCTATCCTGCTTACAGAATGTACCCTAAGATCAAGCAGGATCTGGGGGCTGATGGATGTC
Organism: Podiceps cristatus; assembly: GCA_000699545.1. Taxonomy (NCBI): domain Eukaryota; kingdom Metazoa; phylum Chordata; class Aves; order Podicipediformes; family Podicipedidae; genus Podiceps; species Podiceps cristatus. Next base: position 12,822 of record JMFS01001769.1, on the reverse strand, counting down.
ATTACGTCCCTCTAACAGAGAGCAGGGCTCAGGCTTACCATTGTTCCTCCAAGTGATGGTTTTCATCCTGGGCTGGTAGCTGGATGAGGTGGGCAAGTTCCACTGAGAGCAATGGTGTCTCCTATGCAACAGAGTCTGCCTTGCCAGTTGAAGGAGTGACCTATAAAAATGTATATGAGTGACTGCGGGAGTTGGCACAAGCTACTGTAGGCGGAAAAGACACCAGTCCCTGGGTGGAGTTAAATGCAAACCTAGAAGGAGAGGGACTGAAAAGCACCATTTGTGGACTGGGAGAAGCACAGGGGAAAAAGTACAGCAGCCTGGCTTTCTGGGAAACCAGCACTGCATAAATTGCAGTCTCAGCTCCAGCAAATATTCAGCTGCCTCCGTGCAAGCTGTGAAATTAGAGAATTAACTGCTGGATCCATCAGATAGATTTGGAGTAAAACGGAGACATCCTGCAAATATTCAATAAAACCAAATGCAGGCTGTTGATGCAAATACGGTTTCCATCATCAGAAACAAAGGGGGGAGCCCAGTAACTGCTCCAAAGACATTGCGAAAAATGATGCAGCCGAAGCCAGATTATTTTTCTAAAGTATGTTATTGGCTTGTCCCCTGGAAATGAGATTTTCCACCAGAAGTCTACCTCCAGCCAGGAGCCTTCCCTTAGCACACAGGGAGCAGACGCTGGTCTCAGCAGGCACCTGGCTGTGAGGGTAATTGAATAGTGCAACAGAGCAGGTTTGGGACTCACCAGCATTCGAGGGAGGGCTTTAAAATGACATTAGACAGTTCTTTAAAAAAAAAAAAAAATCAGCTGTAATCTAGCCTTTAAGGAAAATGGATTAAATTTTTGTGGGTATCTAACAGGTGAGGAGGTAGAGCGAGCACATAATCTCTGATGCCCAGTGTAGTATCGGTAAGACTTGACTGTGTGCTTGGACGCCTGATGACCACCATAGGTAGGAAAGGAAATTAATTCATGTCACATGCCAGTCATTTTTGCCTATTAAAGCTTCCTTACAAAAGGCTTTAAAGTTTCCAGGTATGAGAGAAAGTCAGAAAAGAGCTGAACTTGATAAGACACTCCTCTGTACTTACAGAGGTTATCAATGGTCCTGCACACCGTCACGAGACATGAGCTCTTTCCGCTTGGGAAAGGGCAAGTAACTCTCTTCCCTCCCTGTCAGTGAAGGTGACTTACTGGTAGCATGTTTTGTGCATATGTCCAGAACTTAGCATTAGCCTTGTGAGTTTGCCTTTTATTTCTGATAAGCCAGGATTGGATAACTCATTGGAAGAGAAATTATCATGTTGGATGTTGGGGAATTTTTAAGGTACCCCTTGAGATGAATTAAACACACACTTCTGCTTAAATATAAAAGAAAAAAATGTAATGAACAATGCACTGATCAGAGTAGGCAACGAGCGGTTCTACATCAAGTCTACAAAGATGCATCACAAGCAGATTCCTTACATACACTTGCATCAGCACCAATCCCAAGAGTGGTTGTATGTGGCACCTCAGCCCAACTGTGGGTCCATGCCCCAGCCCAATTCCTCTGCCCAAAGGTGGCCCCTGAGGTAGGGCTCCTGAATGCTCCCATTCCAGGATGGCTACAAGAAAATGCTGAGGCTGTTTCTTATTATCACCAAGGGAAACTGCACTCCATTGCAAGGAGTCCATTGAAGGTTTAAATTAGATATTAGGGGGAAGTTTTTTACGGAGAGGGTGGTGAGGTGCTGGAAGAGGCTGCCCAGAGAGGTGGTGGATGCCCCATGCCTGGAGGTGTTCAAGGCCAGGTTGGACGGGGCCCTGGGCAACCTTGTGTAGATCCAGGCCAGGAGGTTGGTGTCCCTGCCTGTGGCAGGGGGGTTGGAACTCTGTGATCCTTGGGGTCCCTTCCAACCCAGACCTTTCTATGATTCTATGAGTCCTTCTGTCTCTGGCATTCCTACTTCCAGCCAGTTTAACCCCTTCTTTTAGTTGGGCCTTCTTGCCCTTTGTGCCACACCATTCTTGGCTACAAATTACCACTGCTGAGCAGTTACAGTTAGATTTTTTCCTTCATAGATCAAACTGGCTGATGAAGGGGTCTTGTTAGACTCTTAAAAAATATTCCTGAGGGGCATTTTAAATAGAAGGACAGAGACATTGAACTAGGCATTGTGTCAAGAGAAGAGCCAGTGCATGTTTGTCTTGACCAGTACTGTTAAGAAGATGGGCTGCTGCCATTCACAATTCGGGCCTGCTTTGGGCAAGGGGAGCTGAGGCCAAACGGTTGCAGTTGTTTGGGAGGCACTAGACACAGCATGTACAAATCAGCACACGCGCAGCCCAGCTGTGGCATGTCGTGTACCCTCACCTATGGCCCCTGTGGCATAAAATGGCACCGATACAAACCTCAGAGAGGCTGTGTGCGTTGCCCAGGGTCACACAGGATGTGAGTCTGAGCTGGAAATGGTGCCCTAGTCTCTGGGACATCACATCTTGGCAATACCAGCCTTCCTGCTACCCTTAGCCTGGCTTTTCTCTGCCTAAGCAGTAGCACATGATCCCATTTCCCCTGTAATTAATTAGCAAGAAAGAAATTACTCTCTGAGAGAAAAAAAAACATTTCTCAGCCTGCTGCATGTTTAGACAACCGTCAGTCTCCTGAATAAATTGGTACAATGACTATGCTGAATTTCTAAATCCTTATGGAAAATAACCATTACATTTTTTATGTGTGTGCCTATTAACACTTCCCCAAGGAAGATGGGAGCTGTTAGCCCTGAGGAGGCACTGGACTTCCAGGCGGTGAGAGACAGGGATGCTGGTACCATCATGAATTTCTCTACCACCTTCCTCGGGGTCGTAATCTCACCGTCCCATGGGCAGGGGCAATGCAGCCCATGGCAGCCGCAGGCAAGGAACTGATCTGCAAGGAGTGGGTTTGAAGGGCACAGGACAGAGCCCTGCCCACGCAGCCATCCCTGTGGAACACGGAGGATAGCTGCCTCTACATGCCCTTGCCTTCTTTATGGCTACATTGTTCTAAAAGCTGGTGCATCTGTATTCTTTTGAAGGTGTGGTATCCTGTGTTGATCCTGGTTGGCTGTGCTCTCATGACAGCCTCCAGCAAAGGCCAGAGCTGATGGCTTCTGGGACCACTAAACTCTCTCCGAGCCGCCTCAGCTGCCTGCGAGCTGCTACCTCACCAACCACAAAAAATTCAGCGAAGCAGGTGGTGCCATCTACTGGGAATCGAGATTTTCACTTCTATAGGATTCACAGGCAAGACCATGGAACCTAATCTAATGCCATCAGTCAGACTCCCTCCAGACTTTATCTGACATCTTTGCAGCAAGATGTTCATGGATAGAAGGCAAAAAACATTTCTACTGGCACCATTACAAGCCAGGATCTGAATTCCGTCTGAATGCATAGGAATTTCTGTGGGGCTCTAGTGTGGCATCTCCCCACTACAAATTACTGATGCAAGAGCACATGAAAGGGCCAGGAAGAACTGCTTCTGGCTTTTTGACCTGAGGGAAGAAAATACTCGTCCTGCTGTGGCAGAGTGGAGATTAAACGTCCCGCAACTGTGACAGAGAGATGCAGGGTGCTATGGAGAGCTGATAGAAGGAGAAAACATTGAGCTTGCAAAACAGGTTTTTGAGAGATTCTCTGTTGTGTTTTTACCCAAAGTGTTTTCCCAAAAAGCTTGATAGAACACCCTTTTAAAAGAAGGTATAGTTTTTTCCTTCTGCTTGTTAGGCTTTTTTTTTTTTTTTTTTTTTTTTAATCCAGATGTCTATCCTTGCTGCTCTTACATGTGCTTGAAATAGGCCTCCAATGTCAAAGAGGCTGTTTTGTGTCTGGGTAGGAAAAATAACATGAAAAAATACGTTATATTTCACTGTCTCCAAGTGGGTTTTTTTATTGTCTCTGAGAAGAGCATCACACATTCAACAGCCCAGATAAAAACTGAGCAGCCTCCTGGTCCATAAATCTTTCAGTCTTGTGACTTTTTTATGCATAGATGGGAGAAAAACCCTTTAAAAATGTCTTGCCTCGAAATCCCAGCCTGAAATACTACTGACTCTGGAAGAAGCCAATAGCATCTGTAGGAATATTGCCTTTGCATTTCTTGTGCAACTGTTTGACATGAATGGCTGCTTAATGCAAAGAAGGCAATAATGTCCAGATTCCCATGCTGCCAGGCTGTTCTGAGAGCTTTAGGGATTTTGATACCTAAGACTGGTTTTCCTCAAGAATACTGAGACTTGTAGCCCAAATGCATACTCCAATGTGCATAAATGCCCTCATGATCTTTCCGTTCTTAATCCTCAACTTTGAGAGGATTTAAGTGCTGTTTTAAAAGGAAGATCTGGGAGAAATTCTTGGTTTGGAGAAGAAATGTAATGCTCCCAGTCTTAGGAAGTGGAAATACACTGCTCTTCTGAAAATCATGCGTAAGAGGGAAAGGGGACAGGGGTAAGAAGTCAAGGGGGTGAGAAGGCTAGGGAGGGCAACTGAGGACATGACACTTAACATTATTTCCTGCTTGACCATGATGCCAGTTTGTGTCACAAAGCCTCTTTAGATAGAATTTTAAGTTAAAACGTCTGAATAATTTGTGTGCTTACTTTCAAGAGGATAAGCAGTTTCAGGAAAAAAAATAACTTTCTTTTTTTTTTTTTTTTTTTTTTTTCCTGCCAGTAGTGGTTTATTTTCAAACTGTGAGGCCTAATGACATTCTTGTTTATGTAGCTTTCAGACTCATGTAAATAGTTTCACTGGCTCTAACAAAGTTGCTCCTGATTTGCACCTATATCCAGCATCCCAAGGAGAGTAAGAAGACAAAAGGCAGGAGTGGAAGGGACCCCAGTGCTGAACAAGAATGTCCCCACAGGCTTCAGAGCTGGAGCTTAAAGCAATGTAAAGCATATGTCCTATCCCTTGTACTGTGAGCCAGTGACCTCAGAAACTCTGGTTTATACACCTTCAGCCTTCGTTTGCTAAAAGGAAAGGGAAAAGATTGTCATGGTACATTAACATGAAGGCTGTCTGTGCAACTGGCTTCAGGGAGATTTATAACCACGGAGCTTTCTTTACAAATAGACCTTGAAATAGTGCTTTGGGAGGGAAGAAGCCAAACTGTCCTCTAGTACAAAATGGAATAAGCAGCTGAGATTATTTTTTTTTCTCCTCATTTTGTGATCCAAGGAGAGTAGAGCTGCATTTGTCCAAGTTGCCTCACAGAGGCAGTGGTAATACTTACTCATTGACGTTAGTTTGTTCCTATGTATTGCTGGAAGATTTGCTGGGGGCAGAGGGGGATACTGCCACCCCTTTCCCCTCTGTGGGGAACAACTTTTACTAAATGTTGCTGGAGGGGAGTCAGTTGATCAGCTCTGAAAAACATGGTAGACGGTGTTAGGAGCAATGAAGAGACTTGTGCTGGTTTCAAGTGGTTTTGGGCCAAGGACCTAATTCAGCCCAGTACAGGCTGAATTTTGCATGCCCGCTGAAGCCCTGCCAGTGTGGCAGGCAAGAGTGCTTTTCAGCAGCAGCCTGGTTATAAGCATGTGCTAACAAAGCCCTTGTGCCCTAGCTCAAATGAATGATTAACTCTGTGTCTCTCTGGGCCATGTGGACCATATGCCTTCTCTGGCTGAGGCTGCCTGCTCTGGGACCATGGTATTCATTTCCCTCACCTCTTGTGACTCTGCCTGAGATGTGATGTTTGATGCAGCTTTCATGGAGGCTTTTGCTGAAGGTGGCCTCACTGGAGAGTGTGCTCCACTCTGCCATGCACGGGGTTCGCCATGCACGGGGTTCACCATGCACACATGCACAGCTGCTTAGACATGCGCAAGCCAGGCTTTTTGCCACAAAAGCCTTCTCATCTGGTGACACGAGTATCAGGCGGAGAGCTGAGTGCTCTCCTCTGCTTCAACAATACGCTTTGTCATAACAAGCAACGGCACAAACCTCCTGCTGCTGACTTTGAGTGGCATCTGTACCCTCTCTGACAGGCAAGGCTTCTCTGGAAACGGCTCACTACTGGCATCACTTTGGGGAAAACATGATGACGAGAGAGTGCAACAACACAAACGCTATATTTGAGTCGCACAGAAAAGGACATGCAGGACTTGCATGACCAAAGGAGCAGTAGGCTGGCAGTAATATAATACACACCTCGGAAGTGTTCCCCCTTCAGCTGATAAGTCTACATACTGGATATGGTACAGAGAGGAGAAGGGAGGCTGGTGACATCTATCAGCTGTCCTTCCCCAACTACAGTTTCCTGGAACCAGAAATACCGCTCAGCAAAGCTATGTCAGACTACCAACGTTTACATGCTGTACCTGTAAATTATGCTGTGTCTTCTGGTATCTCTGTACAGTAAGTATTTGTATGATTTAAAGAGAGATGGGAAGATCCCAGCCTAAATCCTGCCCTGTCCCTTCTTTTCCACATGACATCTTTTGGTGGAGCCTCATGCAGTACTGCCCATTCCCCAGGTGCCATGCTCAGAGCACCCTGGAGACCCTGGGATGTGATTCCTGGCAGGACTGGGTGAGCTGGGTGCCTTGGAAATTGAAATTCAAGTTAGCAGCAGCAGCATCATGGGACTAATTTGTAAGTACTATGTTCAAGTGACAAATAAGCTTTGTTTCAAAGCAGTGGCTTATGGTCTCCTTTGGCTGTGAAGATGTTTGGCTATGACACTCCACCTTCACGTGAAGCCTCTGTTCTTCCACTGAGTGCTTGGTCTGCAGAAGTGGACAGGCTGGAAGGACCTGGTGGGGACATTCCTGTTGGGATGCATTGTCTTGAAGTTTGTCAAGCTGAGAGCACCACACAGTACGCACATGGTTTGGCATTTTCATCTCCTGCTCTGAGATCATAGGCATGTTTGGAAACAATGGGGACTGAAAAATTCCCTCCTGTTTTAAGTCCCTTTTTATTTTACTTTGGTCCCACATGCCTTGGCTCCCTCGTGTACTTCTTGTGATCTTTATCTCTGTGGGTACGTTGCCACAGGCCAGACTTGGAAAGGTGTCTCTAAACAAAAATCACTAAATAGGAATTGCATGTAAAGGACCAAGTGGTGGACACATGGTTGCTCATCACCATGCATTCAGTATGTTCCATAAGGAAGGCATTTGAGTGCTTTAGCTTCTCCTCTGAGACATCTCTGTGATGAACAGGTGAAGTCTGATGGTCAACAAGTGTTCAAATGCTATTGAGAAGTCTAGGAAAAGAGATCAGAAATCTTGGTCCCTGCCAAAAGGAGATTATCCAATAGTTCTCTGAAACGGTTGAATTTCTACACGGTAGCATGAATGCACGTTGTATCGGGCTGAAGATTAGCTTCACTTCAGTGAGCTGATGGTGGCCTTTGGATATGCCTGGTTGTGTCAGAAAAAGCAGGTTTGTTTTTGAGAGGCATCTGTCTGAAAATGATGTACTGCATGTTTGGAGGAGAAAGGGCAAGATGAATCACTTCTCTGAACAGCACACTGGCTGTTTCAGTGAAGACTGACGCTGCCTGCTTTTGACCCTTGCAAGCCAGGAAAGGTAAGAGTTGAATTTACATCTTTCCGTGGCTGCTATGCGAGTGTGGCGGGTGTGGGGAAGGCCAGCAGACTACCCGTCAGAGAGTGCAAATGGTGCAGGGAGCACGCGCTTTCAGGCTCCTGAGACAGTTACCATCCCCACAGCTGGCAAGTATCACTGTTCCCTGGCACAAGCAAGTAGTTTTTATAAGGTTTTCCTGCCTTCAGAAGTTTTTTGATGCAGGATTTGACAGCTCCCATGGAGCTAAATAGGACTTTGCATACTTAGTCTACATATTGTTTTCCCAAGCCCAGAGTCACATAGCCCTTGGTGTTAACCACAGTTTTCATAAAGCAGGCACTGATAACAGCTGTGATCATGAAGAGTAGTGTGAAAACTGGATGCATCAAGTACTCAAAACCATGCAAAACAAATTCTACGTCTATTTATTTTTCTATCTGACATTTTCAGGCCTGCCCCATAATTCTTCAGGAACCAGAACTGATAGTGCAGATATTGTCAATGCTAAGCTAAAGAGTTTAGTACTACTGCCAGGCTGGTGGTGTGCATCACACCAGCCGCAGCCCTGAGTGTAGCTTGCCCCTTGACTACACAGCCCCTTGGACAAACTCTCCAATGGCTGGCTGAATCTCCACACTGAACAAAGAAGCCAGTTTAGCAGCTGTGACTTTGATTTCAAACACAGCTCTCCGTGTTGGTGATAGTCAAAGGTACCTTTTTGAACATCTAAAGCAAAGTTCCCCCTGCTTCAGAAATGGCTTCAGGGATGGATTTTCCTTTCAAAGGAGCCAAAGGAGCCTACAATGCATCCAACTGCAAAATCCCACCATCCTAACTGAGAGCCCACTTTGCTTTCTGTAGGAGACTGCTGCTGTGGCTAACCAAGAGTGAAACGTATAAATTTATTTGCAGTGGATGGAGCATTTTCTTTCTTTTTGCAACATCTGCGAATGATCAGCATCATGATTCTGTCTGATTGCTGGATATGTAGCAAAGCCAAGTTGAAACATCTGTGCATCAGATATGCATTGCTGCTGATCCATCTGCAAAACACATCAGCTATCAATTGATTGATTTGCACTTCATTGGGCTGGGTAACCAACCAGTAGGAAAAGAGAAACTACACAGCGCAGTGAGAGTTGTTCACCCTCATCCCTACTTTTTAGCTCTACATTTTTGTTCCTCTGATCACACTTTTGCAGTTGCTTTTCTTACATTTTACAGTTATGGTGTTGAATATGGATAGGAGAGTGAAAGCTCACATTCCAAAAAGGCAGGAACACAGCTGTCCCTAGCAAAAATAACTGTATCTGTTGTGATTACCATCACCAAAAACATAAATGAAACATGTCAGGAAATCTTCCAGAAACAGCTTCGGGATCTCAGCAGAAATACTGGGGAGGGTTTTGTGTGTGTTTCTGTAACAGAGATTTGAACACTTTTGTGTGTCTTCTCCTTTGGCTTTTAAATCATGTTAAATCAAACACGGTTGTGATACGAGTCTATTGTTTGAAGCTGAATCATATCTTCTGTCTTGCTAATGCCTGATGGCATTTACACTGGTCACCTCCACTCCCCATAGCTTCCTACTCCCCACTTCCATGGGTCACGTGCATATGCAATTGCTGCAGTCTTCATCAGAAATACCCTTGCACTTCTGGCTGCTTCTTTAGTGACCTCTGGAAGTGCAGACATGTATGATAATGATGATGAAGACTCTCGTTGTTAGTTTTTTACTGTGATGTGCAAGGTGATGAGGCCTGGCTTATGCCTTTGTATAGCAGTCATAGTCTTTAGTGACCTCTGGAAGTGCAGACATGTATGATAATGATGATGAAGACTCTCGTTGTTAGTTTTTTAATGTGATGTGCAAGGTGATGAGGGCCTGGCTTATGCCTTTGTATATCAGTCATAGCAACCACTGTGTCACTCAGCACTGCACAGTTAGCCTGGACCTGGGGCTTATCTCTACCCTTCCAGCAATAAGCAAAGGATTCAGCCATTCTCGCTTCAGCAGCAGGCCTCCTAAGAGTGTCTGAGAGGACAAAATAAAAATATGTCTCACTCACCTCTACATTGCTTCTGCATCACTGTGGGAAGTGATAGCAGCATGCTGCTGTGAGGTCTCTGGGTAGATGTGATCACCCAGACGTGATACAGGCAGCAGGTAGTAAGTTAGAAGGTGACAGCTTTATACAGAAATCTTTCTGACTCTTAACTGCTGTTGAAGTGTCACATCTGGAAAGCCAGCAACCAAATCCTCTGCTGAGATCATGTCTTGCTCTAGTTTCTTATGCTGCTCTGAGAGCAATGGAATGGAGTCTTTCTGCACGGGCAGTATTGGTAAAACCCCAACATTTCTGAGACAGAGAGAGATAAAGGCTTGCTTTAACAGCCTTGTGGGACTCTGCGGCTGTTATAGCGGACAGAGGGGATCTGTCACACAGTTTAAAATCAGAGCCGTCACCCCTTTAATGATCTTCTCTCTGTGACTCAAGGATAGCTTGTTAGCACAGTAGTTCAAACTTCCTAGTATGACTGTGAAGTCTGGGTAAAAGTACTTTGCAGTCTGCCTTTTAATCCTGGTAGGAGCAGAGCAGTCATTCAGCAGCTGGCTGGCCTAGTAGATGAATCTCCTCTTTTGTAGGCATCCCCTGCATGAGATCACGTATGTCTACATGGGAACGGAAATCTTCTCATCAAAGGCTGTGGCTCAGGTACATGTGCATGAACTGGCTTATTTGTATCATGTCAGCTGGAGGAAGAAATCTCCTTTAGAGGAAAGGTCTTTCTGCATTAAAAAACAAAACAAAAACAAAACAAAACAAAACAAAACAAAACAAAACAAAACAAAACCAAACCAGACAAACCAAAGACAACAGGAAAGACACAAATGAGGAGAAAAGTGTGCCTCTCATCAATGTATATAAATACCTGAAGGAACGATGCAAATAAATCAAGCTAGTCTCTTTCCAGTAGTGCCAAGTGACAGGAGCAGAGGCAGTGGGCACAAACTGAAATACAGGAGGCTCCCTGTGAACACCAGGAAATGCTTTTTCACTGGGCATTGACCCAGCACTGTCTCAGGTTGCCCAGAGAGGTGGTGGTTCCCCATCCTTGGAGACATTCAAAAGCCATCTGGACATGGTCCTGGGCAACTGGCTCTAAGTGGCTGTGCTGGACCAGGTGGGTTGGAAGAGATGACCTTCAGAGGTCCTTCCAACATCAGCCAATCTGTGATTCTGTGACAGTGAGTGAGTGGATCTCTTCAGACCAGTCTGATGTGAGCATGTTCTACAGCCAGGTACTGGGAGCAGAGTCCACCAGCTCAGTGGCACGTGGCAGTGAAATGACACCATGTTAGTAGTGGTACTTACTTTTGTGTAGCTCCTCTCTGTTAGAGACATGGAAGCACATTAACAACTACTTACATTTAACACCCATGGAAAAATGAGGCACTGGAAAGTTGATATGGGGTCATCTAGATCCAAGACAGCTTCACAGGCAAATGCACTAGGCAATTCCACTTAATGCATGAGGTGGTTTTGCAATGCTATGCTTGGGAACAAAGAAGCCATGCATTCCAGCATGTTTCTTCCAGGAAAACTCTGAGACATTTTCCTTTTGCTCTGGCCTTTAGGCCTAGGGTCAGTTTGACTGGCACCTGACAAAGGTGAGATTGCTGAAAGCGTGCCCAGCTCAGATCTAACAAATCACATAAAAGTAGAAGAGGAACGGAAATGGAAATGTCCCTGAATAATCAGCAGTAGTAACAACGTCTTACTTGAACATTAAACTTGAAACACAGGAAAATATTTGGTTGGTTTTGTTTCAGAACTACGTAATTCTGTGGTATAAACAAAATGAAAAGCCAGCAAAAATGTTTCGCTTCCCCTCTGTGGGAGAAGTGTGCTCTAGACTCTTGCAGTGCGGTGGACTGGATGGATTTTGAAATGATGCCTCTAACTGACCTAAAGAAAGCAATGATAAAATGTCCAGCAACTGGCTGGGAGAAAATAAAAAATGGAAGATTGTAATCCAAGCTTCAGAGATGACTCTCACTGTGCTTCATTTGGGGGGGAATTTTTGGAGGCCAGACTCAAAACCAGCCCCTAATGTTGAATGATTTGTTCTTTAGATATACTGATAGACATAGGGGCAATTTTCCAGTGCCTGTCTGGCCTAAATCCTGCTCACTGTTTTCAGCATGCAGCACTGGAAATGAAGAAGAGCAACATTACTGCTGAGGCAGTTTGCTGCCTGTGGAAGTCAGCCTTGGCTATGTGAGAGCTTTTGGGATCTTCTTCAGCAATAATTACTCTTGAGGAAGAGCATAGGGACTGAGAAGAACAGTGCAAAGCATCTAAAGACATGGAGTTTCTGAAGCTTATCCAAAAGTGAATTTGTCCTCAGAGCAAGTTACTTGAGATACTAATGCCATTCTGGAGGGGTCTTCTCCCTTCTGCTGCGATGGCACAGCTAGTTCTGGTGCCAGGGTCAACCTAGTCTGTGCATAACCAGTTGCATATCAAGACCCTACCTGAGATTCACTCATGATATTTACAGGCTACCTTTAAGACAACCATGCCACAGAGCTAGCAGAGGCTTTATGGCTAGAAGACATGCAAATGTGCACATGGAGCAGTGTGGTGACTTTGACTGAAGAAAAGCCTTCTTACCACTGAGCTGACCACCACAGCATGTCTCCAGTGGTTTCTGTGGCAACTGACCACTGCTGCTCTCACCAGTGTTATTCATGCTTGTGGAAGTGCAGACATGGGTTTTAGCGAGGCAGGAAACTTTTTGGTACTATAGTTATCACCTAGTAATTTTGCTGTTAAAAAATGTCAGTTCCCTTGGGGGAATGCTGAGAAGCCACTGGAATACTGAGCGACATAAGGCAGAGAGTTTTTCTTGCCTAACTTTTACCAACTGAAAGTCAGTCTTCTAGTGTGAGCTACTGTGAGCCTTGGCACTTCTTTGTGCACAGCACAGACAGAGATAGTGCCAGAAGACAATTCCTCACAACCACAGATTTATTCCTGAAACCAGAGCAATTTCTTCTCAGTCCTTGACCTTGCTAAATGAAATGTGCATTACTAGCTCCAGTGAAAAATATGTGAGCTCCAGCAGGCCCACCACCTCCTCTTCCTAGCTCGGTTTGCTTGAAGAACTGCTTAGATTGGGGCAGAGACTTTTCTCATCATGGGGATTTTTGCCCCATCCCCATCGGGGGAGGCAAGAAG
>JMFS01001768.1:0-19990 GCA_000699545.1 Podiceps cristatus | reverse complement strand
AGTAGATTTTTCTCTTAATGAATTCTGCCTTTTGGGCTGTTACTTCTTAATTAATTGACGCGTTGTGAAAAGTTGCCTAGAACAGAGAATTAAGATTAGTTGGGCAGTTTGAAGTGAGAGCAAGTAATTGTTAAAGGTTATCGAAAATAATTTTAAAAGTGTTGTCATATTAAATCGTGGCCCAGGATCTTGCAAAAATTGCCCTAGTTTCTATTGGTAAGCCATGTGAAGAAAATGAGAAGCCAGGAATGATAATACATTTCTAAATTATTTCTGCTGGTAGCTTTAAAAATAAAAATCATATACATTAACATTATAAGTATGGTGGTTTTTTAATCCTTAAATTGGACTATCTGTAGGTTATTGTAATAATTAGATTTTAATGAATGTGAGAATTTGCCACCTTTTTCCTGTCAGGAATGTCTGCACTCAGTAATTACCCAGCTATAGCAGAGGGTGAGAAATGTATCAAGAATTTCTGTAGAGCATGCTCAGTACGTGCTTTCTTAAATATATTTTAAAGTTGATCGGTTTTATCTGCCAGCCTGATCTCAGACTTCATTGTGTTGTGCCAGCCAGAGCTTGGAAGCAAAGGGAAGTATTTCCCTGAAGGGAGCAGTTCTTGACCCCAAGCACGGTGCGGCTGGAGCGCGAAAACTGCAGGCAGAGGAAGCCTGGCAGCGGTGGAGAACCAGCCCGGGGCGTCGCGGGGAGGTCTGCAGCTGCACCACCTCCCAGCAGAAGTGCCAGTTCAATTTTCTGACCTACTTCTTTGACCTCCTTACTTTGTTTTAAGTATTTGAAATAAGGAGATTTTCCCCTTAAAGGCTGTGGTTAAGGTTTCCCCTTTAATTTGACCTTTTACTGTTCTCTGCATGTGTTTGAAGTCAGGGTTCTGCACTTAATGATGCTGGAGGATGACTGCCTGTATTTTGAATTCTCAGCCCTGCAGAAATCGCTGTCGTGCATTTTGGGGAGTGCAGTTCCTACCCCGTGACCATTACAAAAGCCTCGGTGAATCCGTGCCAGCTTGCAAACAGTTTAGCGTGCCGCTGGAGGAGCGTGACCTTAGGGAAGAGAACAGCAGGGTTGGTGGGGACTGGACTTGCAGCTGCTCAGGAGTCAAGCAGCAGAACAGCATTGTCTGCTGTCCTGGATGCCCTGCGGTGCAGGCTTTTCATAAGGATACGGTGGCTTTAAAATTGTGTTTTGCATAGTGTGGGAAAAGGACCTGAACTGGTGATTTATTTTCCCAGATTTTTTGTTACGTAGCCAATCAGGCATTGGTCTCCGATTTTGTTGGGCAAAACACCATGCTGTCAGGCTTTTCTGTCCATAAAGAATCAAAATCCTTATAATCAGATTATTTTTCCATTAGGTAGTCAAGAACTGATACACTTTGGTATGCCTTTACTTTAGATTGATCATTGGACCCTGAGAAATGTTACTTACATAAAATCAAATACATAAGTAATGGTCTATAACCTGGGTTATTTCAGAGGTTCTTTGTTTTTATAAGCTGGGGCATTGGGCACCTTAGGAAGTTCATAATAAAAGTCACTTGATACCCGCAGTTATGCGAGGTACCTTTAACGAAGGAGCGACTCCTGTTAGCCACGCAGTATTTTTGGAGTAATGCAGCGTTGAGAGGGATGGGTCCATTTAAATAGCTATTTGTATAAAACTGCTTTAATACATTTTCTTTCTTTTTCAGTTGGAAACATGCTTCAGAACTGGTGGTACAGATTTTGAAGGTCCCAGGCGCACTTCTGCAAAGTAGTAACTACCCAGTTTCAATTTGTGTCATGTGTGTGAGAACATTAAAATGTTTCTTTTTGTTTCTCCTTGCATTTTCTGTCTTAACAATGTGGTACATCACTTTTTTTTCCAACACCGTGATTGAGCATGCAAACCTTATGTATTTCTATGAATATGAACCGATTTACAAGCAGCACTACCTCTTCACGCTGCGGGAGCGCTTGAAATGCAAAGATGTAAATCCGTTTCTAGTCATCTTGGTGTCTTCACGTCCTAAGGATGTGAAGTCAAGGCAGGCCATCAGGATAACGTGGGGATCTCAGAGCTTCTGGTGGGGACATCGAATTCTGACCCTGTTCTTACTAGGTCAGGACACTCAGAGAGAAGACAACGCTGAAGCGCTGTCGGTAGAAGATGAAAGCATCCTCTACGGCGACATAATTCGCCAAGATTTTATGGACACTTACGACAATCTTACCTTGAAAACCATCATGGCGTTCAGGTGGGTCTCCGAGTTCTGCTCAAATGCCAGGTTCCTCATGAAGACTGATGCTGATGTCTTCATCAACACCGCTAACTTGGTAGAATTTCTTCTGAAGCTGAATTCCTCAGAAAATATTTTTACTGGTTATCCTCTTATAGATAACTTCGCCTACAGAGGCTTTTACAAAAAAACGTACATCTCTTACGATGAGTATCCGTTCAAGTTGTATCCTCCATATTGCAGTGGGATGGGTTATATAGTGGATGGAAGACTGGCTCTGCGGATTTATGAACTGATGAGTCATATCAGACCTATTAAATTTGAGGATGTTTATGTTGGAATTTGCTTAAATATACTTAAAGTGAACATCACTATCCCAGAGGATAAACAACAATTCTTTCTTTATAAAATTAATTTTGATACCTGTAAGTATAGACATTTGATTGCAGCACATGGCTTTACATCAAGTGAAATAATCGAGTTTTGGCAGGATTTGGCATCAAACACTTCAGTTACTTGCCTTTGATTCTGTATTAATATATAAACTTAAACCTATTCGGTGTAAAAATGTTTGAAGTACAGGGTGACACAAACCAAAACCACAGTTACTGAGGTGCCGTCGACTGGAGGAAGGCTGTGCTGCTGGGGCAAAACCGCAGCATTTCTCTGGGACATTCTGATGTTCTTAAATCAAACCCAGGAGGGATTCACAAAGCGCTTTACCCTGCACGCACAGAACACATACGTGGAACTTGCCGGGACACTGTCCTGTCTTCCTCTGACACTTCTCTACGTGATCTGCTGCGAGCACGGGATTTCTACCTGAATCTTCTGGAATGTATGAAGTACCACCAAGGAACAACGTTTATGCCAAGAAACGAGCTTTGAAGACGCTTCCCAAATTCCTGCCTGGATTTTTGCTTTTTACTGTTTTTGCAACAGCATCGCCCTTTGCCACTCTCAAGCATTTGTTCTCTGGCCAGCGTGAACCTTAAAACAACCTTCTTCATTCAGCGTATCACCTCTGATCCTTCTGAGAGCGTCAGAAGCCGGTGAATCTCGTGGGGTCTGCAGAAGCCGACGGGAAATTTGGAAAACGTGATGCATTTTTGTCTGTGTCTATCTGTGTACGTATAAATTAGAACTGTTTTGGTGTCTTCGTTGATGTTCACAGACTACTAGAGGGCTAGATGCCGAGGAGTCCATGCGCCGTTGAGTTACTGGAGATCTCCAGTAATGAAAACCCACATACGTGCACACCTACACGCGTGTGGAAGATTAAAACAGATGCATTTATATTGTGACTTTTTATCTGTTTCTAAAATAGGTTTCTTTCTTCAGATTCTAAAATGAAAAAGTAAGAAATTCTAAGATTCGTAGTTCTTAAAGAAGACAAACTCTCCTATATCTGTAAAGATGGGTATTTTAATCACTTTATTCGTATCAGCAAGGCCAAGTTTTCAGTAGTTTACACTTCTAATAGACAACGATACAGAATTTGCAGTTGCGTTAACATAATTATTATCGACACATCCACTACACAGCGAAGATACTATAGTTGCATCCTGTACATCTAGAATGACAGAGCGCTGCCACCTTACACGTACTACAGCTGAGATGTTATGACGTATTTACATTTGGCTGTTGTTCAGGTCGTCTCTTAGAGACAAATTAGAAGAGGTGCAGAAACCTCTAGTACCAAGTTTGAGGTTTCACCAGGTTTTTTGATACGTTGTGATTATGGTCAGTATTGAGTTTTGCTATCTTTTCAACAACTGCGCATGGGTTTACGATGGAATTAGAGGACGTGTTATTTTTTTCAGATATAAAAATGAGGTCTTGGGGAGAATACTCCAGACAAGTATTTCAGGTGTCAGAGTTCTATGAATGTATGTTAAGAAGGTTGAAGTTTTTCAAAAATAGATTTTTTTTTTTTGTTAAACTAACTAGCTAAAGATAGAGTATTGCATAACTGAGGGAAGAATACTATTATATTTCAAGAAACAGAGGTAAAACTCCAGCTGTTCCTATGGTTTTTGGATCTGTTATTTGATTGTTGTAGTACTGCGGTCAGATCCTGAGAGCTCTGTGAGAAATGTTTAAGTTGTTCTTTGATATTGTTTATACAGCTTAAAAAAAACCCTCCATTTTTTGTATAAGCCTGCCATGTTAAATGTTTAGAAATAACTTACTTGTCACAAGAACACTGATACTACGGCACAGTTTGTATTGCTTTTTCCAAAAAAATGTAATTATGAAAGACTCTGAGTCTTCAGAAACTGGATAGATACAGCAGACAGGGCTCCTGTTGGGAGAGCAAGAAACGCGTATCACAGAGAAATGGCTGTGCAGGGCGGCAATAAAAATGCAACTGGCACCAAGCGAGGTGTTTTTCATGTTTGTGCCCTGGCATGGTAACGCTGATCGTAGATGACAAGGCTTTTGCTTTCACAAATGTAGGTTTATACACAGTGATCTGTTTATGCCACCTGAAATTGCAATCTAAAGTGACACCAATTCTGCAAGAAACTTACGATGTAAAATATTCCTGCTCCCGTTCTTCTAAAAATGCCTCATTTCCAAATCTGGTTTATTTGACTCTGACCTTATTATTGCTTAAAAGACCATAAAAGTTCAGAACTGAGCTAATGTTTCTGCTTAAAACAAATACCAGGAAAGTTTCTAGTGTGAGCAGCCATGCAAGATGTAAAAAAGCTTAAGACTGTGAACTAATGTAAGCGTTAAAAGTCAGTATTGGGCCTAAATTTTATTGCATCTGCCTACAATATTGTACTAAAAATGAAGCCTCAATCGCAGGCTAAGATTTTTCCAAATTCTAAGATTTTTTTTCTTAGGCAGGCGAGTGGTTCAGAAAGCTGGATTAAATCAGAATTCCAAGCACTTGTGATTTTGATAAGAAAAGTGGGGGGGCTTTCTGACGTGAAAAGCCTAATAATAGTAATCCGTCGGTCAAAGATGTTTGGAAACTACTGCTGGGTGGATAGCAAAAGGGGTTTAAAACGTAAAATTTCAAGCCTATGTTGCCTGTATATTATTTCAGAAGGGTTAAAAGTCAAAATGCTTAAATGTTTTGAGTGTGTTCTAGAACAAACAAGTTCAAAATAAACCACGCAATAGTATGTGCTGCAAATGTGGGGTGTTACTCTCTACGATCAGTTCCGTATTAACGGGACAGAAGTGGTTTGGAATTTTTCCCTAAATTTTGTCTCCTGTTTGCTCGTTCCTCCTAAAGCATTTCAGTGCAAGTTCACTGTAACTCACGAATGCCTGGACGCACAATAAATAATGTATTTTCATTATAGTTCTGTCAAATTTAAACTAGAAACTGCTGGAAGGTTAACCAAGCAGCGTGCCCCTGAAGCCCCGGTGTCTGTCGCTTGCGTTGGGCTTTGCTCCCTGGTTTTCAAACTTCCATCTCCATTTTTGTCCGAGCAGCGTGTACCGCTTGGGTCATTTATTAAGTACTCTGCGGTTTGCCTAAGATGGAGGTGGCAGTAAAGAGACATAAAGCTTTCTGCAGTCTCCGTCAGATCAAGCCCGTCAGGTTTCGATGCCATTACTGTGTATTGCACATTAAGCTGTAAACCGTGTCCAAATGCAAGTGCCCGTGTAGGAAGGAACAAAAATGAAGCTAAAATAAAGGTAAGCAGATGGTTGGGTTTGATGATCTGGGTGGTTGTTTTTTGGTTTGTTTTTTTTTTTTTTTTTTTTTTTTTAGTTGAGTCCACGTTTTAAACAAACCTAAAACAGTAAACCAAAACCCACCTATACTTATTTATGTATTGGGTTTCTAAGACTCACAAAGCCACTTCCTTTCACAGGACTAGAGTCGTCTCTGAAACGCTGTTCAGTGGTTCTTGGCTAAAGGCAGCATTGACCTGCAGCTCCCGGGGGGGACACGACCCGTGTTCCAGAACAGTCTGTCTCGCCTGCAGCTCTGGGACCTCACGACTTCGCTCTCCTCCTAGAAAACACGGACTTGAACTGACACCGTTCACCTCCCGGGCCCGCTCTTGCGATGGTTGACGTGTCGGAGCTCTGTACCCCTGGCCCGCTGACGGTCACGGCGCAGCACGCGCGTTTTCCAGGCCGCGTTAACTGGCGTGAGCCAAATGAGGCTTCTCGCAGCGCGAGAGGTGACGGCGCGTAGGTGTCGCACCCACCCCAGCCGGGACGGGGCTCAGCCTGGCGGCCTAGCGCTCCTCAGCAGTGCTCTGCCTGCGGTCGTCCTCTGCGAGGAGCGTGGGCAGTCTCCCCTGAGCTTGCGTAAAGGTAAAATCTTAAAAGACGCTTCGGCTCCGGGTGAAAAAATGTTACAAACAGCCTGGGGGCTCTTACCTGTGATAACACAGCCGTGTTGTACTAAGTGGAAGAGGTACTTTAACCAGGACGGAGTGTTTGAACACTGCGGATTTATCCTGTGCATTTGGTAGGATTTTTGTTAATAAAGCTGCAGCTCGCCCTCGCAGGGGTCTCAGCGTGCCCGTCAGTCATTTCCTAGAGAGCGTTTCCACATAGAGCGGGCAGAAGCGGCTTTACAGTCCCGGTCGCTTTGTCGGTAACAGTTCCGTGATTGTTACGGTTTGCCACGGTAAAGGCAGATGGGTTTGAAACTTAGAAAACCAGCTTTCACTTGTAAATCCCGCGTTGGTAACCGCTGCTTACGTTTTGTACCTCGCTTACGCATACAGGAGCAGTTTACCGAAGGGCCGTGTAGAGACAGAACGGAACGAGCTCCAAAGAACGTTTTCCAACTGAAACAGGTTTTTAACGGAACGAAGACGTTCCTGCCAGAAGGAGAACATTTAAAATTGCAGGTGGCAGTTGGCAGTTCCGGCGTGCAAGTCTCCTCTCATCGGCCCCTCACCCTGCGTGCCACTGGTGGGGTTCCCGGGCAGCGGCGGCACCACTTCGCCGCAGACACGCTTGCCACGGGGGCTGAACCGGCGACAACTCAGCCGTGTGGCTTAACTTCGTGACTCCTGCTTCTACCAAGATTAAAGCAAGTGTGGATAAAGCAGGGTTTCATCTATGTTGCTTTCACAGCCCTGAATACAGTGTAGGAATTCCTGGGGAGCAGTGTTGGGAGTCCTGCGTTTAGATTTCTAGAACATTCTAGCCAATTATTCATTTAATTAGCCGGTGGACTAGAGGCGGAAGTAGATTCCTGAGCGTCTGTGTCCCTGGAAGTACTGATGCGTCTCCACAGGCTCAAAGGAACATAGGGTTGGCCATTTAAAAGCAGAAAAAAGCTTTTTATTTCCTTATTGCGTGACTAAAGGCTGCGCAGACCCGACGTCGGCGCTGACCTCAGCGAAGGGGATTTCAGAGCTTCGCGCAGGAATCGCGCTGGGCGCGAGCCTCGCTGTTGTGGCTGCAGGCAGGCCTCAGCTGCGGGGGCTGCACGCCTCCGGCCGAAGGGCGTCTGTCGTTTATAGCCAGAGACAACCGGTGCCCGCAACGTTTAAGTTCCCTAAGGGAAAACTCTATGGAAACCGGCTGCTTACTGAAACACTCGATGATTTCTGTGATTCTAAGCCTTGTATAGTCAGCACTATAGAAATAAAAGGGATTTAAAATGCAAATCAGTATTAACTTAATTGTAATTATCTTTTTAGACAAGAATTCTCAGGTGTGGAAAGAGAATGTATAAACACTGGTAACACCGAGGGGCAGCAGCGCTGGTCTCTGCAGTTGCCAGACTTCAGCAGAACATGCTCAGTTTTAAGCTTGTGCTTTTGTACGGCCGGATTTCAGGACGGAGGCCTAAAAACCTGCTTTAGAAAGTGAAAGGCTGGTGAGATTTTTTCTTTTTCTTTAGTAGTTTCTCTGTGTAAAATAACTCCCAGGTGTATTAGCAATATATTAATATAATTTAAAGCGAGGCTGCCATATATTCTGAGAGGCAGCTGAACAACAAAACTCCCTTATTTTCATGATGCAGCGTCAGCGGTCACGTAGCAAACGCTGTTACTTCAAGCTGACACACTGCTTTGGTACCAGCTTCTGGGTTCTAAAAGCTTGACTATTTATTTATTTTTTTTTTTTTAATTGTACTTTCTGTAAATTTTGTGACACTAATAACATTGGCAGTAGCTTTGGTACTGACCTCGTGTTCACAAGTCAGTAGGCAACACTTCATGATGTCAGATGGCATTTTACTTATATTTATCGAGACATTCTGTTCAGTAAAACAGGCTCCTTCATTTCAAATTTTGTATTTTTACAAACTGTAGGACTACGGCGCTGACACAGTCCTCACAGTGTCGTCTGCGAGCGAGGCAGGATCAATACGCCCAGACCACTAGTGCTGGATGTCGCAACAAAAGAAGTGACGTAACCTTTTGCGCGACACAAAAGAGCAGCTCCTGCCGCCCCGGAATTCGGGATGCGCCCAAGCTGGATTCTGCGGTCTGCGCAAGCCGCGCCGTGGCCAGACATCTGGATCCCACGAACGAGCGTGTAAGCTGCCTTCAGCAATGTCGCGGGGGCGGCCGTGCAGGGGTGAGCTGGTGTGAGCTTTCGCGCGGGGATCAGCACGGAGCGGCCGCGGTTCTGAGCTGTGTCTGGGATGGACGCGTTCCGCTCGCGCTGCTTCAGCACGGCTGTAAAATTCAGCCTGAGAGAACGGGTCTGCCTTCGCCTCGTGGCCAACTTCTGCACGAGGGGGACGCTAAGTCACACGTGTTTTTCTCACTGTCCTAAAAGAGCAACTGTGGCTTGAAGCGATGGTCAGCGCCCCGGGGGCAGCTGCCAGGCAGAGCTGTGATCCCTCCTCACCGGGCCGGTACCTCCGCCTGGGATCCCCACAGAGCTACAGGCGGTGAGGGTTAGAACCCTTCCCTTCCACAAACGAACGGCCCTTCGACGACCCCACTGCTGTATACGCAGAATAAGAAACCAAATGGCAGCCTGTAACCAGAATGAAAAGCTGAATGGCAGGATCGTTACAACATACCACGTGAGTTAAACCGTCAGCTTGTCGTACCACTGGAAGAGCCTGAAGTCTTCGAAGACCTGGATAAGGTGACTAATTACTGGGTTCATTTTTTTATATCGGATCATATGAAAGATGCTCTTCATCAGCAACTTAATGTGTCAGTTTTCCGCCGTTAGAAACCGTCATAACTTGATGAACAGCTGTCGCCGACGGAGCTACTCTGGCTTAAACAACAGCCAACTGCCACGAATACGCACGGCAAGGACTGGGGAGCTTTCAGAAGGGCACAAGCCACTTTAACCAAAACGCATCTCCCTTTTTTTGGAGAGGCGCGTGGGCAGGAAAGCGGGATGGAGGAGGGCACGCGGGAAGCACCGCCGCTCCGCTGGCGCAGCGCAGCCTGCCACGCTGCTGGAGCGTACGGGGGGATATTTCTGGCTGCAGTGTCTGGCGACCCTTCCCAGATGTGGGACGCTGTTAAGGCAGTGGGGGATCAGACCCTAGATGGTTTAGGCTGCACCAGCAGTAAGTGCACTACGTAATCCTGCCGTCCCACAGCTGCATGTATCATGGCAGAATTTGGCACAAATCGGCATGACTGGGACACTATAGATGCCTGGAGCTGGATTAAAAAATCTTCTTAGAGGGCTTCTAGCAGGGCGCAGCGGTAGGCACTGCCCACGTGTGTGGAAGACTGCAGAAAGCCTGTCGTCTCCATTAGTCTGTCCCCTCTAAACCTAGAGGAGCTGTAACTAGTGTTTAAAGTAATAAAACCAAAAGTCAACCACCTCCCTAGAGATCATTGGCATGAAAATCTTTGGCCGGGAACGAGCTACGACAAAGGTGGGAGTGTCGCAGAGCAAAGTAAAGGCGCTAAAACAACTATTGTCGCAACTGCAGACACCAGAAGGGTGAAACGGGGCTGATTTGGTAACTGACGGGTGGGCCTGCGAGTGACGGAGCAAATGAATCCTGGAATAAACATCGGACAAGTCTGCAAAACAGTTCTGTGTTGCAGGGCACCATGTGCTTTCCTAACTCCTGAGCACGCTCACCTCCAGAGCGGGCTGCCCTCCCCCTGCTCCCTCACGGCTGCTTCGGGAGCCCGTGAATGCGTACGGTTCCTGCCACCTCGTTTCCCTGTCTGCCCGTCTCATGTGCCGGAGCAACCAGCAAGCGAGCTGAGCTCAGGAGAAGGCCGGGCGTCCCTCAGCCACGCTCGCCAGCCTCGAGGACGGGAGCTGCGGGCGCTTCCTGGCAGCCAGGAGCGGTTCGCCTGAGTGGCGTTCGCCTCTACCGGGTTGTGGAGTTGGCCATTGTTCCAGTTCCCCCTTCCCAGATGCCTGCGGGGCAGTAGTGGTGACACCTCGGCTCTACAAGCGTCCCTCTGCTCTGGAGGTCTGCGGGCTGCTGGGTCTAATTCCCCTTTTCCCTGGGCAGCTGTTTTGGCAGAGACCCAGGCAGTGCCCTACAAAGAAAAGCCGGTACAAGGGAAACATCAGCTGTGAAGGAGAAAGGAAAGGCAAGCGCTGTGCGCGCCGTGAGCTCTGCCTGGAGCACACTTTCCGTACTGCTGCTGTAGCATTTTGAGTACATGATTAAGGACTCCCATGAAAATACCACACGAGGTCTGCATTTCACAGCGTTCTGACCTCAAATACCTTCTCAAAATAAAGTAACCGAAGCGCTCTGCAATTATTAACGTTTCCTGTTAGCTGCTCAATTTAACTGCAAAGTGGCATTTAAAATTCACTCAATGCACTGTTCAGGAGATTTAAAAAGTCCGCAACCTCCCACCCTCCGGGGAAGGACCGCGCAGGCTGGGTACCTGCTGCTTTCAGAGGATGCGGACGCTTTCAGACTTCTGCTTTTCACTTGTCTCTTCCTCAGAGTCCAGGGGCTCTGCCCAGCGTCTGGGATGAGGAGAGGCCGCTACAGGGCACGTATACGATCTGACTGGCACTGGTAATAGCAACAGAGCTGTGATTACCTCCGAACAAACTAAAGGAGGGAAGTTTGTGGAGGAAGAGGGAACCTAGGAACAGAAATGAAAAGACGTAAGATGGGAATTCCTTCTGCAGCAGAGAGCAGAAGTTGTGCTCTTTCATTTTTCTGGAGAGACATCCCACCCACTTCGCACAACCACGACACATCACGCCATTTGGGGACCAGCAAGCCACTTGCCCAAAAATGCTACAGGTGGGTGACAGGTGGCCTTTTCACTAAGTAACATTGTACCTGTACCCAAGAAACAGACGGTTAATGCGTTCTATCCCCGATTCACCGCGGGACCCAAACACTGACACCCTCCATCACCTTGAAGACAAGAGACTTCAGCGGATCGTCTGGGACCGCGCTCTGCGGGGCGGGAATCCCAAGGACTGTTAGAAGAGGCGATACGGGTAAGCCAGGCATCCCAAGCGCTGACCTCTGGCTCCGGCCCCGGCTCTGCTCCTCCCACGCACCTTGCCCTGTCATGCTGCTACCGCTGCCTCCGATCGGGAAGCAGCCAGCTCAGTGAGTTACCAGATGCAAACTCAGCCTGTCGTTGTTTAAACTTACAGGAGTCACAGATGCCAAAATACAATTAAATACTGAAAGTTAGATCTAAAGATATTTTTATCTAGATTTAACACAAGCTTTCACCTCTACAGTGCAATGACACTGCCTGGCATTCGTACATCCTACCGAAAAAGGGTTCCAAAGTGCTCTTCCCCAGACTAACGCCTCCAATTAATCTGCAGCAGTACAAGGAAGGCTTTACTAGGCTTGACTTCCATCTAGGCAGCGGTAAGGAATGCCCTGTTTCAAACAGTTTTCCAAACAGTCACTAACGAAATTAATTGCATCTTGCATTACTTTCTGTACATGCCCATGAAAAGTCCGCGCCAAAAAACTAACGTGAGGGTGAGTCTCGGTGAACGACAGGCATTCCTCTACCACAGCAGAGCTGGTTTTGGTTACAGAGGGTGTGGGACCTCGGAGTATTTTGCTGGAGTTTAACATTAGTTGGTTTGAATACAATATGGCATAGAGGAAACGTTATTAGAGTAACGCAGAGACTGAATAAACATGTGGCTTCAGGTAATTCGGTACCTATACCTAATCACGTGCTCGGCGGGGGTTTCTTTGGGGGGGAGAAGGGAGTTAAACACAGCGAGAGAGCCAGTTCTGTGGTAGCAGGCTAATGGCTGGCTCCTCCTCCTCCTTCGCATCAATGACAGGCCAATAATCGCCAGCCTTTTCCTGTACAACCTCATCACTGCAGATTAAAAAAGAAAAGGGATGAGAAACACGAGAGCATCGTTCTGAAGAGTCGCAGCAGCATCGTTCCCATCACTGGCTACTAAGCGGCAGCACTGCCCTGACCCTGCTGTGCATCTGAAGGAACCTTTGACTATCAGAAACGAGAGGTAAGGAATCAAATGGAAAGTCTACCCAGGATTTGTAAAGAAAATGCTGAAATGGAAGATTACAGTTAGTTTCTAAGGAGCAGCAAGGTCACGGGAGACAGGTAGGTGGGAACAAACTTAATTCTTATTATCACTCAGTGTATTTGTTGTATTGCTCCTTTTTTTAAGCAAAGAACAAGGACCAGAGGGATCTGTTCCTTTTGTGTAGAATCTTAACGGTATTTACTAGAGCTTTCTACTATGTTTAAAATGTAAGAGTTTGTTTTAAGTTCCGAGTGCGGCAGAGAACCACTGGTAATTACTGTTCTTCTGTTTTGCTGCTATTCCTGAACTTCACCACCATCACTGTTATATTATCAGGACATCCTCTGTAAAAGGACTGTAGAACTATACTCTTTGCGCCGAAGTGTGGTTCATCCAAGCGTTCCTTGATGAACCGGACAGCTTCCTCGTTGCTGAAAGCATCCCACAGACCATCCGACGCCAAGATCATGAACTCTGGCTGCAGTTTGTCCAGGTCAAAGGTAAGGATATCAGGGTCGGGAATGACAACGTTCAGGTTCTTCAGAGGGTAATCTCCTAACGAGCGGGACATGGCCAGGATCCCCTGAACGCGCCAGGAGCCGTTAAAGCTGATAAAGCCACCTGGAGAGAAACACCAACACTTAAAACAGTTCTTTTTAAAGCTAAAGCATTCCTCTGGCTTCCTCCCAGCCCCACCCCAAAATTCATCCCGGTACACGGACATTAGACAGCCCCAGGAGCAGGAGATGCCTTAAGGAACGCTCGGATTGCTGCAGGGAAGAGCTGGGTTGGGCAGCTGGTGCGGCTGAAGCAGAGAAGCCAGGATCGGCTCTGCTCTCAAACCAAGCAGCCTCGTGCCCTCTGCTCCCCAGCGACAGCGACGGCCTCCTGAACACAGGCGTTCCTGTGCTGCGCCGCTCCCCGCTCCCAGAGCCTCATGGCAACACAATGCAAAAATTCTGAAAGCGAATCTTTCTATTCTTGTGTTGGTAAACACCTCCTTTTGCTGTGTAGTTCATGTTTTCCCCATTTCAGAAGACCTACGAAGGAAACAACCCTGCAGGGGACTCACACCTCACTTTAAGGCACAAAGCAAAGCAAGCGCAAAACCATTTATTGGCTTTTCTGTCAAACCGCCTTGAACGAGCCGTGTCAAAAAGGCCGAAAAAACTGTTGTGAACAAACCGATCACGGAACTTTACTTTCAAGTCAGCAAAATGCAGTGTGAGGTCTGACTGACCGACTTTACCACCACCAGGGTTAGGGCTACTTCTAGTTGAAAATATATTATTTTAGTTAGGGGTAGCTTACAGTGAGAGATGGTTTGCACTGAGACCGATGACTCGGCACAGCCTGCCCCTGGCCGGCACCGAGCCTGACAGGGCCAGGGAGGGAACTGTGCGGTGTTCGAGGTCGAGGAGTAAAAGTGAGGCCCCTTCAATTCCTGCGCAGGCATCTGCATTGTTCCATAGCGATACTCCCATCATCTTAACGTGAATGAAAAGTCACTTGAGGACAAATAATTTGCAAACACGGAACATTAAAATGTGTAACAAAAGTAAGTGAACTGTTGTCTTTTATTTTTTTTGTAGTTAGCAGAATGTTTTCAGCTCCGCACTTCAGCCTGTGTGTTATTTGTCAGTCACTTAGTCACCTAAATCTTAAGATAGCATTTCCATTCCTGGTTGGCTGGTCTAATCTGTAAATCCCTTCTGCTTTTGGGTGAAACAACATTTCATTTAATGGTTCATTGTTGTTTAAAGCTTGAAACTCGATTTATATTAAAACCAGCAGAAACACAACTTCTTAGCTGGGTGTTTTCAGGAATACTTCTACGGAGCCTCCATTATGAAGACGCTTCCTTCCATAGTCAAGAAAAGTCAGGACTCCTGAGCCTGTGCAGCTCCTCCTTAGGTGTGCAAACAAACCCGGTCCAGCTGCCGCCGTAGCTTGTGAGGGCGCCTCGGCTGGAGGTTACGCAGCCACCTACTCGCCAGCCCCGGGGTTTTCGTAAGCGATTAGGACTACAGTAACGAGTGTGATCCCATGTGCGTATTGGAATGACGGGAAACACCGCGCCGTGAAGAGGCAGCTTTCAGCAGGTGTTGTACCCGCAGTTCGAGGGCGGCAGCGC
Organism: Podiceps cristatus; assembly: GCA_000699545.1. Lineage (NCBI taxonomy): Eukaryota > Metazoa > Chordata > Aves > Podicipediformes > Podicipedidae > Podiceps > Podiceps cristatus. The sequence goes on along the minus strand of JMFS01001768.1, from coordinate 5,216 downwards.
CCGCACCCGTGACTGTCCCGGCAGAGCAGGCAGCTAATGCTGCTGGCCATCGGAGCTTACTCCAGGCCGGGCAGGCTGTGCTTACGTGTACAAAGCCACTTTGCGGTGCCGTTCTCACGTGGCGCCTGGAACTGCCTGAATTCCTGTGGTTTGCTGAAGTGTCTGTTGGCACTTCCAATATTTTCTTTTGTAAAGCCAGCTGTACAGAATACATGCAATGCTCATGGACGAGCAAACACGCTGCGGCGCTGGCTGCCACTGGAGAAGGAAAGGCATGAAAGAAACGGAAGCTTTTTGGCAACCACATACACATTTTGCATGTTAGCGAGAGCTGAGCTCAGAGGATTATGTTCAAGGTGAACGACTTAACTTTCTACCAGTGACAGTCACCTTGTGGCTCTACAACCAAGTGTTCCCTCATGAGCCAAACCCCCGGTTGTTTCAAGGCCACTGTCTCACGCTGACACTATATACATTGCTCAGGCTCCTGACCAGAAGGAGATTCCTTTAGTTTTCTGGGGCAACCAGCGTCCTCGTACCACAGGACACACATTCCTATATCCCCGGGGAACAGGTCAGCATGGTGGGACCGTGCCCTCATTCAGCCAGGAGAGGAGCAGCACGGTGGCATTCGTGGGCGTGCACCGGCCAGCCTCCTGGGATGGCACAGATCTGTTTTAAACGTCAGCTTTCCAATGCAACTATTAAACAATAAAAAACATCAGAGCCTCCCAGCCCTTGAATAGAACCATAGAATTGTAGAATAGTTCAGGCTGGAAGGGATCTTTAAAGCCCATCTAGTCCACCCCCCCTGCAATGGGCAGGGACATCTGCAACTACATCAGGTTGCTCAGAGCCCCGTCCAGCCTGGCCTTGAGTGTTTCAGGGATGGGGCTTCTACCACCTCTCTGGGCAACCTGGGCCAGTGTTTCACCACCCTCAGTGTACAACATTTCTTCCTTGTATCTAGGCTGAATCTTCCCTCTTCTAGTTTAAAACCATCCCCCTTGTCCTGGTGCCTCACCACCCTCAGCGTAAAAAATTTCTTCCTTGTAATTAGTCTGTATCTCTCCTCTTTTAGTTTAAAACTATCCCCCATTGTCTCATCGCAACAGGCCCTGTTAAAAAGTTTGTCCCCATCTTTCTTGCAGGCCCCTTTGGGCACTGGGAGGCTGCTCTAAGCTCTCCCTGCAGCCGTCTCTTCTCCAGGCTGAACAGTCCCAACTCTCTCAGGGCCTGAAGAGCTGCTCCAGCCTCAGATCATCTCCGTGGCCTCTCCTGGACCCACTCCAGCAGGTCCGTGTCCTTCCTGTGTTGGACTCCCCAGAGCAGGAGGCAGCACTGCAAGGGGGGCTCAGCAGAGCGGAGCAGAGGGGCAGAATCCCCCCCCTCGCCCCGTTGGCCACGCTTCTTGTGATGGAGCCCAGGGTATAGTTGGCTTTCTGGGCCGCAAAGTCACATTGCTGCATTCCACTGAGCTTCTCATCAACCAACATCCCCAGGTCCTTCTCTTCAGGGCTCCTCGAGTCACATCGGACTGATAAATGGAAAGGTTTTTTCAGGTTGTGGGTTGACTAAGACTTTGCACACAGTTGTGGGGAGAGGGGAAAAGAAAGGGACTGAATTCATGCCCCAACCACTGACCACTGAGAGCAGCAAGCAGGAGCCTCCTGAACATCCACCATGGCAGCAAAAAATGACGGATTAGTTTGGACTTGTCATCCCAATGTTAACGCCCCGCTGAAACGCACAGGGCAAGCCATGCTCTTCTTTGAGCTGCTCTTTCAGGCTGCCTCGAGTTGAGTTGTATCAGACTGAGTTTTGAAGGATTTTTATCTCAACTACAGCTATATGCATTTCACTTTTAAATGAAATCTAATCCTACTAACACAAATGTGCAGTCATTTTATAACTACCTATAGGGCACTGGACAGTGCGGTTTGCACGTAAAGTTGGAAAAACGAAATGTAACACGATGATTGTCGCTTTCTTCAGTTCTACAAGACAAGAAAGTATCCAGACGGTGGAAAAAAAGTCGGGTACTTTTGTCACAGTAGCGATGTAGGCTTAATAATTCAGTATGGGAACTCTGCTTCCATCTCACGCTTACTGTATGTAAAGAAGGGATGTTCCAAAATGTCCAAGTGTCGGGCTGCAGTGTAAACTGGATTGTATGTTTTTAACAGGACCATGAGGCCACCTCAATCATGGTAATACAGCGGGGCAACAGGTAACCGGGAAGCGAATTCATTAAGTCCCTAGGGTAGGTAGAATATTTCTTCTTTAGCTGCAGATATAACATTTTCCTGCCCATTAAAATAATTTCTTTCAAAGTTGGAAATTCTTGCAAAAATCCAGGCTCACGTTTCGCATTGCTGTGTTATAAAGACTCACTTCTACACAAAAGAAATACCCCCCTTTTTTTTTTTTCCCCCTAAGTGAGGGCCTTCTCTAAGTGAACAATTGCATGGAGGCCCTGGACGTGGCTAAGAGGGAAGCAATTTTACAGGAAAACCTCCAGATTTTATTAATACATCCCCCAAGTGATCCTTCTTAGGATCTGTATACTTTTTCTTCCCCTTTAGGGTACGTACGCGACCTCAGCTCTCCATCTAGCAGCAGGAAGGATCCCCACTGCTCTTAGGCCTCCTCGGCCATCAAGGCAAACGGAGAGGAAAGTGCACATTGTGCACGTACAGGCATGTGTGTTGATAAACCACAGGTTTTAAAAATGTTTTACCCTCAGGGAAAAACTTGTTATTTCCACTTTACAGACAAAGACGTGGAGGCAGAGAGGCAACGCGTCTCTGGAGGCAACGCTCATCGGTAGGTTTAACACAAACGAGAGGCGCTTTTTTCCTTCATCAAATACTTTGCTGCTGCAGGCTGCTGTGGGAGCCGAACCAGAAGAGGGTTCAAAAGAGACTTTGACAAATTTGTCAAGAATTGGCTATTAAACTTGATGATCCAAACGTAACTTCTAGCCCCGGAGGTCGCTAAACTGACAAGTGATGAAAGCAAGAAAGATTTATTGCAGAAAGGTTTCTGTTTCTTATATTCTTTCCCTGTACTCGGGCTATGATTTACGTGTTTGGGCTCATTAGCAGTCGCTATATGGGAACAAAAAATAGCTTTGATGAATTAGATTCATGCTCTGCTTATTTTAGGAACTAAACCCTGCTCAGCTTCAGCCCTAGCCTCTCACATGAAGGCTGCCAATGCGGTTTGGTGTGAAGCAGCCTGTAATGCTGCTGCTCCTGTTTATTAATTTGCTCCCTGCAGAGATCACAAGGGAACTGGCCGGGACGGTCAACTGGCTGTTGAAGATGAAGGCTGCTCTTCCTCTTCCGACACTGGCTGAGTAAGGGGTAAGTCACTCTGCTTCCATTTCGCTGCCTGCGCCCCGAAATCCCACTGAACAGTGCTCTATTAATAATGGAATATTTTACCTGCTGACACCTCGGTCTGGTACGTCTCAGTCTCTCTCGGGGGAAAAATCTGTATTATTGACAGAGTAGAGGAGAAAAAAGACGAACCTTCAATCCAAAGCAAAAACGTTACGACTCACCTGCTCTTTTAATCCTCTTCCTCTCTTTCAGCTGGTAGGGCTTGTGGTCGTGGGACAAGGGGATGGCATTCCCGTCCTTGTCACACAAGACTCCTCGCGAATCACCAACGTTGGCCACTGTGAGTTCTTTGTCTGACAACAGTGCGATCAAACAAGTTGTACCTGGAAGAAACAGGAGGGAATGGGAAGCAAAACAAATATATGGAGGGGCGTGTGTATCTATATATATACATGATTAGCAGGAAAATGTTCTTCCTGTCAATAATGGTGGAGAGGGGCTGAAGTGGGAGGAGCACTTTCCCAGCTCCGCCTGAGAGCTGGCTTTTCCTGATGGCCAAGGAAAGAAATAAAAGTACAGATTAGCCCCAGAGCCCACTCACCGCTTCCGTGAACTGAAACCGCTGCAGTGGACCGTGCCTGGGTAAAAGAGAGCTCTTTGCCCTCATCCCCTCAAGAGCTGAGGTCAGTTTTTCATTTTTTTTTTAATTGAAAAAAGGAAAAGCTTTGACATTTTTAATTACTTTAACCTTTAAATACACAGAAAATGAAATTGGTCATTGACCACCATATCCAACAGACATAGTATTTATTGGCTAAGGTGGCAGGAAAATATTGGAAAATTGGCTGTTTTTCAAGTGTGAATGCTATAGTTTTTATTTTCCTCATTTAATTGATGCAGAGTGGAATGACTGTTGAGCAGCGCAGATCCCATGAAGACTGTGCCTTTTCTGTTTTGCCCTTCCAGCTGGTGTGAGCTGTATTCATAAAACCTCCTGCCATCACAAACATTCCTTGCACGGGCTTTGGACCAGATATCACAATTTCATTCAGGCTTTGGAATCGAAAGGTGGCAAGTAAATTTTTAGCTACACACTAACAAACATTGAAAGGGAAGGTGCCTGGCACTCAGCTTAGATTGCATAGCCCTGCTAAAATTGTACTCTGGGATCCTTCAACAGTAAATAAAATTAACCTAAAGGCTGCTTCCTTTTCCTTTTCAGTAGACCAGAGAAGCACGTGGTTGAGTTTTCACCTCTGTTGTTAATTTATATCTGATTTTTTACTTAAAAAAAAAAAGGTGCATCCACAGCTGGGGTGCTCCGGAAGAAGCACTCGGGGCCAGCAAGCCTGACGTAGGGCCCCCGTGATGAAACCCAAGCAACGCGTCTCTGCTCATACGTTTTAATCAGGCAGAGACGCTCTTTTAACGCAAATGCCAGCAATGGGGCATTCCCACGCTGCCGACCGCCAGCGGCACCCTGACCCCTGGTTTGGCTCCAGGGGTGCTACGTTAGGGTTTAAGTCTGTGTTCCACGGCCTTAAAGCTAAATTCTGATACCTGCCGCTGCCTGCGTCGCTGTCCAAACCCAGAATTGAAAACTACGTTTTGCTGTTCCCATGTCAGTAGTTGAATATCCCACGACTGGTATAAATAAAATAGCCGGTAATAAACAAGTTGTGTTCAGATGCACTCTGTTCTGAAGATTTATTTTTAACTTAATGGCCTGTCTTGCTCAGCTCTAAACTAGAGCTATTTTTCTCATAAGATAGGCACATATATATAAATATATATATTATTTTTTTGCAATTGACTGACACATTGCAGACCTAAATGGATACGGTTTCCCATGCGTTGCTAAAGCCGCCT
>KL254782.1:8646-29774 GCA_000699545.1 Podiceps cristatus | reverse complement strand
GCTGAAGGTCTGACAGCCCCTTCTTCCCAAACTTGTATCCTTGACCCCTTCCCTTCACACTGGGATTAATCCTCAGATTGCAAACATGTGGTCCCTGCTCCGGGGGAGAGGAGTCTGTCCCTTCCCGCGGGCTGGGGACTGGTCACTTGGTGCTCTGAGCTGTCGGGCGTTGCGTGCAGGGCTCTTGATGGACTGCGGTGCAGGGAAATCGTGAGACCTCAGAAGGGAACGAGCTGCCCAAGCTGTTTCCCAGCTGCTGCCCCACGTTGCTCTCCACCCCGGCCCCCTTTATTTCGTGTATTTATTTTATTAATCCATTCAGATAAACATGAATGAGGCAGTTCCAGGATGCAATTTCCCTGGCGATAAAAGACAAATCAACCGAGCCACAGGTTTTTGGAACGTACAGCTTCCATAGTTTCTTGTGGGAAAATGACAGAAGCAGAAATCTGTTTCCCATTAGAGCACGCAGCAGCAAGGACTGCTCTCTCCTCGCCTTCACTCCTGTCGTGTGATGGCCTCCCCAGGAGCAGCATGTGCTGAGCTGGTCCCTCCCTCACCTCCAGAAGCAGAGTGCTTCAGCCCACAGCCCTTCCAGGGGACCCTGCGATCCCCTCTGAGGCAGCGCAGGGAGCCCCTTTCCCCTCCCAGGCCTCCTCAGGCTTCGTTCTGCTGCTCCTGCCCCGAGCAAGGCAGCTTATTCCTTCCTCAGAGGCAGAGGGATGCTCACATCTTGCTTCCCCTTCCTTCCTCTCCCCTCTCCCCTCTCTCCTCTCTCCTCTCCCCTCTCTCCTCTCGCTTCTCACTTCTCGCTTCTCTCTCTTTTTTTTTTTTTTTTTTTTTTTTTTTTTTTTTTTTTTTTTTTTTTTTTGATGACTTGCAGTTAGATCATTGCTGGAATTAGAAAAGGAAAATCTCTATCGTTTTACTGATGGCAGCAAACAGGCAGTTTCTTAGCCTGTTCTCCCTAATCCCCTGCCAGTGGTTCGGGAGCAGAGCACAGCGGTTATTTATTTTTTAATCTTATTTGCAATGAAAACTACTGATTCACGGAGCAGTTATTTTCGGCGTCGTTTTTCAGCATGACCTCATTAATCATTTCATCTGGCACGAGCCCAGTGGTGGAGAGACACCGATTCTCTCCCTGGTCTGCATTGTGCAGACCCCGGGAGTGGGCTGGAGCGGAGGGGCAAGGCTGTAGCAGAATTGGTTGTACCCTGCGGGAGGGAGCGGGCAGAAGGAGCTGGGGGCTTTGAAGGGTGCGCGATGAGGCTGTTTTACACCCCCACCCCCCAAGTTAATATGGAGCAAATGCCTCCCCTTCTGCTGGGTGCGATTAGAAACAGTTGTCCGGGCTGTTTGTGGCTATGGAAGACCGCTCAGCACTTTCCAACAGAATCTCTGCTGGGATTCAGCCAGTTTCCAATGTGGAAGGGACATTTCATCTTCCTGAAATGATCCTGGAAGTTTCGTGTGTATGTGGGGTTCATCTGCCTCCAGCGCTTTGACCTCTGCTGCCGGTGGCTTGCCCCCCCGCGGCTGCCTTTCCGTGGTGCCTGAGGAGCCGATGATCTGCCAGCGGCTCATCAAAGAGAACAGGAGCTTTAATAAACAAATCCAAGGTTTAATCCTGCACCGGTGCCAGGTCCACTTCCAGTGAAGAATGGACTAGCGGCAAATGCCACCGGTCTGTACAAAGGAAGCACAAGTTTTCTAAAGGACGCAGCTTTTTGAAAGCGCTCTGTACGACCGTACCGTTCCTCTTCGGTGGTGACTCGATACAGGGCTGAAGGTGTCTGGGGGTGGGTCCCCCTGCAGCGCAGGCAGGCCCTGTCAGCAGACCGCCCTGCGAATGGGGTCTGCGGTTCAAGTCAGCCTGCCGATACGCTGCTCTGTGTTGCGCAGGGTTTACTGAGCCGTGGGAGAGCTGCCCTCGGCCCTTCCAGCACCCACGCGCGGCCGTGGCTCCTCTGGGCTGGAGGGGAGGCCAGGCTGCGTGGGCATGTTCACAAACGTATTCATTTGAAGGAAGCAGCTCCCAGCTTCGGGGAAGCGGAAGACGTGCAGTTGGAGTCCTGGGAGTTCCTGGACACCATTAAAACCTCGTGGTTGCCCTCTCCTTGTGGTTCCCCTCTCCAGCAGTGTCGTGGAGCGACTGGAGTCGTGGGGCAGCGATCATCAGGGGTCTGACTCAGCCGCACACAGCGACCCCGGAGCCGCTCCTCCCTCCCGGCTCCCTTGCGCCGCGGTGTTGGTGTTGCTCAGTCCGGGTCCCTTTGGCTCAGCGCTCCCCTCGGTTTTTCAGAGGGCAGGTGGCTTTCTGCAGTCTCAGGAGAGAGACTGAAGGGCTGGTGGACAGCAGGACGGAATGCTGTGAAGGAGCTGTTACTGGAGAGCCAGGTTCTGGTGGCAGAACGGATACTGAAATCCTTTAGTAACTCAAAGGCTCCGTTAAATGCAGCCTGTGACACCTGGATGAAGCCGCTATTGTTAAGATTATTATTTTCATAGAGAACCATAGATGGCATCTGTCCGAGATCTTTCTCATACTCATGATTTCCTGAAATCCCCGCCTCCCTTTTTTTTTTTTTTTCTTTTTTTGAAGGAGCCTCGATGTCTGGATTGGATTCAATGATTTTGCAAGCACTGGAGCGCAGCAAAGAGGTGAAGGATTTAATCTGGAGAGCTGTCAGAACTGGCTGCCAGGAGAACCCCATCCGTCAAACGCTGACCACTGTGTCCGGATGGGCCCTACGGGCCAGTGTAACACAGACCTGTGCATGGCCAAGCACAGCTACGTCTGCGAGTACAAGCCGAAAGGTGGGCTCTGCTTCTCTCCTCCTGTCCTCTGGCATCATGGGCCGGCAGGTATCCTGCTCGCTGGCACGTGCCAAGGAAAAATAGGGCTGCGTGGAGGGGGTCGTCCAGAGCGTCACCCCGGAACATGTGGGACCGGCAGCCACCACAATATTCCCAACAGAGGCTCGACTGATAAACTTTTGTCTTGTGGCATCGTGTAGTTTGTGAGATGTTGAGGTCTCGTGACTTGAAATGCCGTAGGGCCTTGGAGATCGTTAGGTGAGGTTTTCTGCGGTGTGTGCTGTGCAGGTTTGCGTTTCTGCAGCCTCCCAAATCTCCCAAAGCGGTGTAGGGAGTAAGAAAGAGAAGCAGAAGGGACTTGAAATATGAGAGAAGCTTTAGGTGAGAAGGAAAAGCCAGCAGTAGGACGAGAGCCCACTGGCCCTGGCAGGAGGGACAGCGTCAGTCCCCGGAGCCTGGCCTGCCTGGGAATGAGCCAGAGGTGTTCTCCGCTGGTGGAAACCAGCTGGTCCCGGCCTCTGTTCCCGTGAGGTCCAGGGGGACGGGGAGGGTGGAGAGTGCACCTCGTGCTCAAAAATTCAAAGCAAATTACAAGGTCTTGAAAAGGAGAAGCATTTTCAGAATTCCTAGAAGTCAAAATTGATTAGAATTGCAAACGCAAACGTTACTTGTGCAGGATGAGAAAGAAATCAAAACACCTGTAAGCGGAAGGGGGAAACTACAGGATTACAGCGGCTCTGGGAGAGCTGGAGTTGCCGATTCCCGGGCGGCCCAAGCCCTGCTGCAGCTCTGCTGCGTGGTGTGAGCAAGCGTGAGCAGGGTGGAGGGAACAGCTTCAGGCCTTGCTGAGCCTCACGGGCTTTCTTCAAACATTTCCTTTGTCAACAGGAGTTCTCTTAAATGCCGAAAACTTCTTTGTGGGAGACCCTGTGTTTGACACACACGAGGCAGTGAAAAATGTGACGGAAGACGTGCTGTCCGCTGCGTGGCAAGCTGTGGAGGTAAGAAGGGTTCGCTCATCCTGCTGCTGCAGCGGGAGCCCGGGGCGACGCAGGCAGGTGAGAGCCCTGTTTCGTTTCGCAGGTGATGGTGTTCCCCGAGCTGGCATTCAGGCACGAGGGATATTTGACTGCCCTGGAGTTCGTGACGCAGGAACTGCATCAGCCCGCTCAAGTGAGGTTCCAGGTGCATAGACCGGTAGATGGAGAAGGTGAGGCATCTCCTCTCAACACTCCTGGTAGTGTTAGAGCTGACGCTGTCAGGGCTGTGTCAGACTGAGCACGTGAGGCCCTTCCTGCGGCCCCTCTGTCTTCAAAGCAGAAGCTTTGAAGCCTTAAAGGCTCAGAGATCTGGTTCTGTTTTTGGAGGAGAGTAAAGTGCAAAATCTGCAGGTGTGGTTGGACAGCCTGAGGTTGCCTTGGAGAAGTGGTTGTCCTGGAAAAATTAATAGAGGGAGAAACCTGTCTCTATGCATGAAGAAAAAGTGAGCATAAGGAACATGTGTAGGAGTGAATTATTCTTCTGAGCTGTACTTTTATACTTTGGGAAGAAATGAGATGTCAAACGGGAACGTGTTGTGGTCCAGCTGGCCCCTCAGGTTAACAAGGAAGAACATTTTCCTGAGACAATTTCTTCCTGATGGATGAGATAATCTAATAAGCCCTTTATTCCTTGTACAACAGCTCAATAGTCACAGTTTTGGCAACAATTAATTTTACAGCAGCGTGTTTGCTATAGCCATAGCGTTGGCTGGTTACAAAAGGAGTTTTTTTGACACTGAAAAGCTGATCCTTTGACATGGCAGCATTAACTTACGAAAAGTTGCTAAATGTGTTTTCAGTGTCAAAGCCAGCTCTGCTTTTGCTTGGACTCGCTTTCGCTTGAACATAGATCTCTTTTAGAGTGCAAATTGGTGCATTCTCACTGGCAAAGAGACTAATACTGGTTTTTAACAGTTTTCGTGCCTCTGTGGAATTTTCCTGTAAAACAGGACACTTGTCTTACGTAGCACCAGGATGCATGGTACAATGCAGTTGCAGCTTTTAGTAAGAGTGAACAAAAACGGTGAATTTGGAGCGAAGGAGAAGTGCGCTAGAAGCATTACTTGTCAGAATGGTGATCTTTGCTTTCTCTTTCGCTTCTTCCAGACTACCAGGAGGGAACAAATGCTACAGAACCATTCCACGCTGCTCCGGATGACGGGAACTGGACTTTACTTGAATGTCCCCCTGGTTTCCAGTGGTGTCATTTGACTAATTTGTGCTCGTCACCAAACAACTGCTGCAACACGAGCGAGTGTGCCAACAGTTCTCTTGCCAGCGGCCCTACCCCGCTTTCCCTTCAGCACAATGAAAGCCAGCTCAGCTATGAACTCATCAAGGAATTTCTCTTTACAGTACCAGCTGGCCCTTCCTCCCAGTATCTGGTCAGTGTTTATTAGCTGCTGTAACCAGTGAGTAGATGGGGCACTTTTCTCTCGAGTGCTTTGGGTGCATAAAGAACTGTTCCCAATCTGCAGGCAGAGGTACTGGAGCCCGTTCAAACAGGATGACCTGCCCAGTGTCACTCATGCCACCACGGTCTGTCTTCCCCGCTCTAAGCCGTGGTCTCCCTGCAGCAACCTGTGGCGATAGCACAGTGGGCCAAAGGGCTGTGCAGATTTCCTGGGCTGTTCCCACTGCGCTTAGGCAGCGGGGTCAGAGCATAAAACTGGCTTCTGTGTTAGCGCATTTGGTTCAGAGTGGCCGAGGAGAGCGGAGTGGTGAAATGTCTCCCCGTGCTGTGTTTGCATCTGCGGCTTTTCTGCTGGTTTCCACCTGGCAGTAAATGCAGCTGTCTTGCCCAGACGGGAGTTGGGTGCTGAGTGCTCTTAAGTTGAGACATTAATCCCGAAACATCTCCTCTCTCCGCAGGTCACATTCAGAAAAGAAAGTATTTTTGTCAGGGCCAAGGACATCTTCAGTATCCAGCACAATGCAGGCTTGGGCTTGCTCCTCCAGTGCCAGCCAAGTGCCACATCCCCATACAGAACCAACATCTTGAGCACAAACTCTTCAGAGTGGGTGCTCGGCCTGTCCGACAGCTCCATCGGTGCCACCTGGATAAACGACACTGTTTGCTCTCTGCGAGTTCGCTACGCTGAGGAGCAGCTGGTCCCGGTGATCAGCCCCCACAACGTGGGGCTGGAGCATCCAGGTCGCTACATGGTCAGAGCCAGCGTGGACAACGGGGTCTTCAGCACCAATCTCTCTTGCAGTTTCTGGGTGGCTTCCTGGGTGTCAGGCCTGCGTGTCATCCACCCGCCTCCGCAAGGCAGCAGGGTCTACCTGCCGTCCAACCACACCACCCTGGTCGTCAAACTCTCCTCGGGGGTGAACGCGACGGCCAGCTGGCTGGGGCACAACCGCACCTTCCCCTTCCAAGGGTCCTGCCCGGCGGCTCTTGCTCCGCCGACAGCCGACTGTGCCAGGGAGACCAACGACACCTGGTTTGCTGTGGTCAGCCTCAGCGGCCTCAGGGAGGGAGTGAGCACCCACGTGCTTGTTGCGGAGAACGCCGTGAGCTCCCAGAACATCACCATCACGGTGAAAGTGGAGGAGCCCATCCGCGGGCTGCGGGCCACCCCTGACCCTGAGAGCAGAGTCCTGCTAAATACACGGGTGGTGAGTGATCACTGCTGCTTTTAATTCTCTGGTAGCGCTTGCAGCCACCGCTGCTAACGGTGTGGGTTTGGAGCAGGGGCTCAGCTCCACGGCGGTCAGGGGGAGCGCTGCTTGCTGCTAAGCGCCAGCTCCCAGGCCGTGCAGGCCGCGCTGCTGCGGCACAGGCATGCGGCAGAAGGCACGGGTGCTCTCCCGCAGGAAGGCAGCTCAGCCGTGCGCTCACTTTAATTCCCTCAGAGGTAAGGCAGCTCCTCCTGCTAGGGGGTTACTGGCTTTCCAGTTCTGCAGAAAACTGGAGCCATTATGAAAGGCCAGTATTTGCTTCCTTTAGACGTGTCAGCCTTGGTAGGTTATTCCTTTAGGTGTTTAGATTTACTCTACGAAATCCATATATCAGCTGGCTGAAGCCATAAAAATGTTTCATCCATCCATCAAAGCCTTGGAGCTGCTCTGGTGTTCGCAGTCTCTTTTTTTTTCTCGAATTCCCCATCCCCAGAGCTACAGCCGAGCTCTGGGAACCTGTTCAATAACTGCCCGTCGGTATCTGTGAAATGTTCTGCTCCGTCTCTGGCTGCTGCCGCAGAACCCTGTGCTGCAATGCCTGTTGGTCTCACCCTTCCTGGCTACCACAGCCTGCTCGGGAGGCACTCAGGAGTGGGGAGGGAGCCCACCCTCGCCAGGGCAAGGCAGCCGTTTCAGCCTTTGGGTTGGCTACCATCAACGGGCGAGGGGCAGAGGCTCAGCCTAGAGGTGCAGCTAAAGCCGAGTTCTTTCCGCAAAGATATTGGAAAGTTTTTTAGCTAGCAAGAGGGAGACCTGGTCGCAAGAGCGGAGCGCTGGGGTGTGGGAGCAGGCAGTATGGGTTCTGCTCCCTGCTCTGCTGTTGGGTTATGGAGTCAGGGCCTGCATTTCTCTATCAGCAGCAAAGCCACGGGTGATCTTGCACCTCTGTGTCATGCGCTGAGAGCGCTGTCTTACAGGTGTGTGATGCCTCCCAGTCTGGCTTTGCTCCCTCTCCGGTTCAGCTGGAGATCTCCTGGGAAGTGCTGTGCCTGCTTTCCTCTTGCACTAGTATAAAATGTCCTCGTGCCTTTCAGAGCTACGTCCCTGTGATGGAAGCTGGGTCAGATGTGACTTTCCGATGGACAGTAGATGATAAGCCTTCTTTCACTTTTTACAATGTTGTCTTCAACGTTATCTACCAAAGCCCAGCTGTGTACAAGCTTTCGGTAAGCCAAGGCCTTTCCCACGATACCATTTCAGTCCTGGGTTTCCATCTCATCCCACAAACCAAGCAGGAAAAGCAGCAGGGAGAGGAGAAGGCAGAGCTGAGTTGAGGAGGTTTTCACTGTGCTTCTCGTGAGCTCGTCTGCTATTTCTCACTGAGCTGGTCTTGCAAATGCAAATAGTAAGTTTCTTCTGATTCTTCCGTTCCAGCTGACTTCACTGTCTTCCTCGTCTTTGATTTCTCCTCTTTTCTCCACGTTCTCCTTTCTGTTGATGGAGTGTCTGTCCTTGCTCCCCCCCAGCAGGAGTGAGGCAGTGAGCCCACTGCAGGGTGCTGCCCACCGCTCTGGCAGGCAGGAGACGGGGATTCCAGGCAGAGGCAGGGTGCAGGCATAGGACTTTCACAGCCAGGACAGAGCTGCTGCCCCAGCTCTTCTGGTCTCTGTCCTGTTCTCTTTCTGCTGCTGCAGACTGGAGCACTGGGTTCTGGCATCACCCCAGAAGAAGGATCGAGCAGAGAGTCTGGGCAGAGGGAGGCATCAGTTGTGGAAAGGGAGTTTGTCTCTGGCCAGAACATCTTTCTCTGTCCTGCCCTGTGCAGAATCCTGGTCGGCTCCAAGCTGCTTGTCCGTCTGCAGGGCAACTGCTGGCTTCCTGAAGAGACACCGGCCCTAGCTCTGAGGACACGCCAGCGCTAGTTTGCTTGGGGTAGCACTATGCTGAGTAGCACTAACTTGCAGGGTGAAGCACTGTGCTGTCAAGCCTGGATTGCTTTTACTTATAGAATTGACAAGGTGGCACTAGTCTGGGGTCGGCTGGGTTCAGTGTAACAGATTCACAGAAGCCTAAATACAAACTCCTCCTATCTGCTGGGGTGGGAGGTCTCTGCTCAGCTGTGTTTGAAGGATACCTTCCGTCAGCAGCTCAGCTCTCCCGCGGGGGAGGAGGTGGCAAGGTGCTTTGTCGTTAGGTGCCATGGCAGTGTTCCATGCCTAGGTAATCTTGAGGATCCTGCTCTGCTTCTGTCACGTCTCTTGCCCATCCGTCCTCCCTTTCCTCATCCTAGCTTTGCTCACCCTCTCTGTGCCCACTACACCCAGGGTGCTGGAGCTGCACTTGGCGTGCTTGGGTTTTGAGTCCCTCCTGTCCCCACTCTCTGTGCTTGGAGCCACTCATCTGCCACTGTCCCAAGGAAACTGGGTGGCTGTTGCCACCTTGGTGGCAGCAAGTGCCTGGGCTCAGCAGCCGGAGACAGTGTGCAGGGCACATCGGAGCAGGCAGAAGGGTAACTGGCGAGTTCAGAGCCGGAGGAGGATCAGCATGAGAAGCTGTTCTCCCTGTCCTCTTGCTGTAGAGCTGGTCCTTCCTTGGGCTGACTTTAGTGGTTGGAGATGTGGTGGTTCCAGCAAGAGGTGGCTTGACTGGGTGGGTGACCTTCTAGTTTACGCTGCTTTCCACTGCCATTCAGGCTATTTCCCCTGCCACCCGTTCCCCCGGCTATTCTTCCCTGACCTGCCCTGCTTGCCTGCCAGGGAGGGCCTCCTCAGTACCGTGAAGCCCCGCTCAGGAGAGGGCAGCACGGCAAGGGGATCCCAAATGCATTCTTTGTCCCGCTGTCCTTCCCAGCTCACCGCCTCCAACCACGTCAGTAACTTTACGATCAATTACAATGTCACGGTGGAGATGATGAATAAGATGAAGAATCTGACTGTGTTGGGTGTCCTGCCGGTCCTCCCTCAGAACAGCACCGTGGAGCTTACGGCAAGAGTTCAGGTTGATTCAGCTGTGGATGCTATGTTCCTGTGAGTCCTTTGCAAGTTGCCCGAATTTAGGATTTACTGTCCATAGTTTACCAGTCTTGCCCGCACCATTTCGCTTCCCAGGGCCAGCTGATGTCAAATGGCCCATTTCTCAGCTGCTGTCTAGTTAATGTGAAATCCCCGCAAGTGTGGTTCAGTCACGCTGGCTGGGGCCTATAGTTCAGGCTGAAATACTTTCAAAGGATTGCAGCGTGGCTTTAATATGGGGCTCCTCCTCGTTTTACCGGAGCTGTGCTCCTCGCACAGTGACAGTTCTGCAGCATTGGGCGCAGCTACTGCTTTGATACTCAGCATTATGCTTCCTACGGTTTCTCTGGAAGCTCCAGCCCTGAGCCTGAAAGCCAGCCCTGGGCCAGGCCAGGCTCCCTCCGGGATTTCCACGATTCTCCTGTCGTGCAGTGTAACGTGGTTTGTGTGTTTCTCCAGGTGGGATTTTGGAGATGGTGTCCAGGAGACATACCTGTTCAAACCTCCCTACAACAAGTCTTTCCTTGTTCCTGATCCCAGTGTCCATGAGGTTGTAATCGAGCACAACGTTTCACACGTCTATCAAGACCCAGGTATGTCCAGGACGGTTCTTTGGGGAAGAAGGGATTTTTGTCGTGAGGAGGCTACAAGGCACCTTCAAGTAAAACAATGGTGTGAAAGTCATAACCTCATTCCTGAGCAAACAGCCAGAGGGACTGGAAGTCTCCAGCAGTTCCACCCCCTATAACTCTGTTTCTAGAAGAAATTTGTCTGCGCTGTAAGGAGCAGGTCCACCACACACAGTCCCCTTTGTGGGCAGTCTCAGCAGACGGAGGAGCGGCAGGCGAGCTCCGTGCAGATGGGAGGGGGGTCGGGAGCACTACTGTGGGCAGCAGAAGTGGGTCTGTGTGGGAACAGAAAGAAAATCACTACTCTGTGTCTGTCGGACTGGCTTCTCACTTGGTGTTTGGTCCTCACGAGAATGTCCTGGTTGTTATTTCTGCTTGTCCTGGACTGGAGGAGGGAAGCCCAGGGCATGCGCAGTGCAGGGGCAGAGTGTCTGTCTCCCTGCAGTCCCCGTCGTACTCCCCACACTGCTGCAGCACTGAGGAAGCTGTTGCACAAGCCCATCCTCACAACCGGTCTTTTTCTGCTCTCTTCCTACACAGGCGAATATGCCCTGGTAGTTCTCGTGTCAAACCAGTTTGAGAACCTCACCCACTTGACCCCAGTTCACATCCACAGCTACCTGATTGGTGTGAAGATGGAGGCAGAGGACGTTTTGGTTGTGAGCCGTCCGGTCACCTTCAGAGCCAGTCCCTTGCCGTCTCCTTACGGTGTCGTGTACACCTGGGACTTCGGGGACGGGTCCTCACTGTTCACAGAGAGCCAGTCTATGGTGACGTACAGCTACTCCCGAAGAGGGATATACAACATCACCGTGACAGCCAACAACACCATAAGCAGTGTGGAGACAGTCGAGTGCTACCAAGTGTTTGAAGAGATAACTGGGCTCCATGTTTCCGCAGATGAGGCAGCAGAGCTGGGAGCGTCTGTGACCCTTAACGCCTCAGTGCAGACGGGGGACAGTATCACCTGGATATTCGATATGGGGGACGGGACGGTGCTGAGCAGTCAGGTGCCAGTGGTAGAGCATGTGTACATTAAGGACATCAACTGCACCGTGAACGTGACGGCTGTGAATCCTGTGAACTCTGTCTCCCAAACTGTGCCCGTTCGGATATTTGTCCTGGAAGTACTCAAAATAGAGCCTGCTTCTTGTATCCTTGAGCACCCGGATGTGCAGCTCACTGCGTACGTGACGGGGAATCCTGATGAATACGTCTTTGATTGGACTTTTGGAGATGGCTCGTCCAATGTCACAATCAGTGGGGACCCTGTGGTGATGCACAACTTCACCCGAAGTGGGACATTCCCCCTCTCCCTGACTCTCTCAAGCAGGTTTAACAAGGCTCACTATTTCACCAGCGTCTGTGTGGAGCCAGAGATAGTCAACGTCACCCTTCTCCCTTCCAAGCAGTTTGTGAGGCTTGGTGAAGAGAGCAGCTTCCAGGTCAGTGCCGTCCCTCTCTACCAGTACCGCTACCGCTGGGATTTCGGGAACAACGAGTCCACTAGATCGAGTGGGACTGAAGTGACCTACACCTATAAGAACACCGGGGTCTTCCTGGTCACAGTGACCGTCTCCAACAATGTCTCTTTCAACAATGACACAGCGTTTGTAGAAGTCCAGGAACCAGTTGGGGTAGCAAAGATTGAATATAACGGGACAAGTGTTTTGGAGCTGAACCAGATCTACCTGTTCTCTGCCAGCATGAACGGAACCAAAGTGAGTTACTGTTGGGACTTTGGAGATGGCACTACCCAGCCCGGGCAAATCGCTACCCACTCCTACAACACCACGGGCCATTACACTATTAGTGTCATGGGCCAGAATGATGTGAGCTTTAATGAGACCGTCATCGATGTCACAGTGAAACGTCGGCTCCATGGGCTGACCATCAATGCCAGCAGGACGGTGGTGCCATTAAACGGTTCGGTGAGCTTTGTAGCCACTCTTGTAGCTGGCAGTGCCATCCGCTACTCATGGATCCTCTGTGACCGGTGCACTCCTATCCAAGGCTCCTCCACGATTTCCTACACTTTCCGCTCCGTGGGTACATTCAATGTCATTGTGACAGCAGAGAACAAGATCAGCTCGTTGCAGGACAGCATCTACATCTACGTCCTGGAGCAGATCGAAGGCCTGCAGGTGGCTAGCAGTGACCTGGTGGAGGATGTCTATTTCCCAACTAACAAAACGCTCCATTTGCAGGCCGTGGTGAGAGAGGGAACAAACATCTCTTACAGCTGGGTAGCCCAAAGGGACGGCAATGCTGTGCAGACCTTCACTGGGAAAACCTTCTCCTTGAGCATCCTAGAAGCTGGAAACTACACTGTCTATCTGAAAGCCACCAATATGCTGGGCTGCGCAACTGCTAACAGGACACTGGAGTTCATAGAAAGCATTGGTCTTTTAAAGCCCCATGCCTTCCCCAACCCAGTTGCCATTAATGCCTCTGTTAACATAAGTACCACCATAACCAGTGGCAGTGGCATCACCTATGTTTGGTACCTAGAGGATGGCTTCTCTCCCGTTACCTCCAAACCCTTTATCATAAACTCTTTCCAAAGCCCTGGAGTGACAGAGGTCATCATTGGAGCAGAAAACAAGCTGGATTCAACCAATGCAACCATTTCTATCTGCGTAGAGGAGGTCATAGAGGGGCTGAGTATAGGGACTGCAGAACTGGACTGTAGGTACGTCTCATCAGGCTCCACGGTGGTCTTTGAGGGGGAACTGCAGAAGGGGACTGAGGTGACATGGCTTTGGGAGGTGCCAAATGGCACGTTGACTGGCCAGTCCGTGGCGGTCATGTTCCCCACGGCAGGGTTTTATACAGTCTATCTGAATGCATCGAATGACATCAGCTGGGCTCTGGCCAGCAGGAACATCTCAGTGCTGGACAGGATTCAAGGACTGGAAGTTCTTGCCAGCAAGAAGGTGGTTGAGCCAGGGGAACAGGTCACCTTTGTGATCAGGATGTCGTCAGGTACCTCTGTGAGTTACTTGGTGAGCATAAGTGGGGACTACTCTGTGGTGCTCAACGGGTCCAAGTACACACATGAGTTCACCAAGAGCGGCGATTATTTGGTGACCGTGACAGTGCAGAACCAAATCAGCATTGCACATGCCCAGGTGCTCATCTCTGTCTTGGAGGCCATCCGCGATGTCAGGCTCCTGAACTGCTGTGAGGAAGGCATACCCACGGGCACGGAGAAGAGCTTCAGCGCCCGGGTAGGGAGCGGCTCCCGTGTGTCGTTCTCCTGGCAGTTCTCTCTGTGGAAAGAGCAAGGTCGATCCATGGTCACTGTGGCAGGAGAGAGTGTTTCCTACACTCCAGAAGCTGCAGGGCTGCTTGTGATTCACCTCAATGCCTTCAATGACTTGGGAGGGATCAATGTCACCAGAACCATCCAGGTCCAGGACCCGATAGTCCGGGTCTCCCTCACTGCCTCCAATGCCTTTGTCAACAGGACAGCACTGTTTGAAGCAGCAGTGGTGCCCAGCAGCAGGAGCGTTGAGTTCTTGTGGACCTTTGGGGATGGCTCTTCCACTCAAATGACCAGGGTTGCAGTGGCCAACTATTCTTACCTGAGCCCTGGGGATTACCTGGTGGAGGTGAATGCCACCAATCTCATCAGCTTCTTCATAGCCCACCTCACTGTCACTGTCAAAGTCCTGGAGTGTGAGGAGCCAGAGGTGGAGTTAGCCTTGCCCCCTCAAGTAGTCATGAAGCGGTCGCAGAGGAACTACCTAGAGGCACAGATTGACCTCCGAGGATGCATCAAGTACCAGACGGAGCACCTGTGGGAGATCTACCGAGCACCCAGCTGCACGAGCTTGGATGACTCCAGCAGGATCCGTCTGCCAAACGTTGATGTGAACAGGCCCCAGCTAGTTATACCGAAGCTTGCCCTGGAGGTTGGGAACTATTGCTTCATCTTTATTGTCTCCTTCGGAGACACCCCACTGTCCAAAAGCATCTTTGCCAACGTTACTGTGATACCAAGTAAGCTGGTCCCAATCATTGATGGGGGATCATACCGTGTATGGTCCAACACTCAGGACTTAATCTTGGACGGGGAGAAATCCTATGACCCGAACTTGGATGATGGTGAACAGACTCCGTTGTTGTACGACTGGTCTTGTACATTCTCCTCCAAGGTAAGAGCAGTTTTGTGCAGCCAGAGAGGGTGATCATTTGGGAGCTCCGCCTGCACATCGGCTCCACTACAAATGTGCCTGGGTTGAGATGGCGTTGAGGGAAGCTTTTGTGAGCATCTTTAACAAAGCTGCTCCGGAAGGAGGGTTGCAAAGGTTTCCCAGTTCCCAGCTCAGGATGAAGGTGCAGAAATTGCTGTGGAGAATCGTGCCGCGCAGCCTGATGCGGTCGGTGCTGCGCGGCGTCCCCGGCCATGGCAGAAGTGCTGGCACTGGAAGCTGAGGCGTTTGCGTTGCTGCTTCCTTGGCCTCTGGTTCACAGCTTCAGTGTAGCTGCTTCCATAACCCGAAGGAGTCACAGAGCTGCTGATTGCAGTCCAGGGCGCTGAGGGCCCTGGTCCCTCTCCCGTTAACAGTTAAATGTCAAGTGAGCACAAGTTGTGGTCACGAGCAGCTCACTGTCCTCACACGCTGAAATGTCTGACCCTGTGGTGATAGAAGGGCAAGGGAGAGCTGCCCTTCGAATTCCTATGGGAGGTCCACCTCTGGAGCATTTTTCTGATTGAATGTGGGATCCTTTTGCTTGTAAAGTCCTTGATTTCTGTCTTTACCTCAAATTAGATGCCGAGTGTGTGTGGATTAGACCTTTGAATTCAATGTGAGCTTTTTGTGTTGTTTGGCAATGTTTATAAGCTATTTAATGAAGAATTAATTGCTATGAAATAAGAATGTGAAGCTCAGATGAAATATAGGAGAATTCCAAGTACTACTTACTAACCTGAAGAGTAGGGTAATGTGCTTTGCTGTCCACACACCACCCCATTTCTCCCACCCCAGTGGGGGCACTGCACAGTAAGATCTGTAGCAGTGACGTTGTGTGGACCTGAATGTTTTGGCTGTGGACTAACCCGATGTGCACCCGTACCAAGGAGGGTTTGAAAGTTCTTTTCTCCTTGCAAGCAGAGCTCGGCTGCAGGGTGCTCTCTGAATTTCAGTGCCAAGGAAGGAATTGTCACAATTTCCAAAGCTGTATTAGAAGCAGATGTGGAATATACGTTCGACCTCACCGTCAGGAAGGAGGGTATGAGTCCCGAGGCAACAAATCAAACCGTACGTACCACAGACAACTCTCACTTTCTGTCCTTGTGTGCCCGTCACCGGACACAGCCGAGCTGGAAGCCCACGGCTCTTTTTCTAAGGAAGTTTCTAGAGCAGAGGGGTGCTGGCTCAGGACTGTGGCCAGCCATGGGTGACTCCCCGGCCTGCATCCCCTGCTCTCATCCGAGAGCCGCTGTCAGCTCAGCGGGGGGTGTGGAAGCTACCGCTACCTGCCCGCACCTGCCGGCACGTGAAAGCGGGGGAAGCAGATGTTAGGGCGTCGCTGGGGCTCAATAACCGATCTCATCAAGTTTTTTTTAGACACTGGTATTTCTGTGATACATCCATCTTACCCTGCCTCGGGCGGCACTTTTTCCTTGTCCTGCCAAGTTCTTTTAGTTTATTCCTTCCTTTAGACCTGGCGTTAGTCCCTTTCTGTGCAGAGGTGCTGCGTTGGTGACCCAGCCCTGGACGGTACTGGCCACCGTTTCTGGGACTGAGGGTCTGTGACCCCAGATCTGCCACAGGAGGACGGCAAAGCAGCCCGTGGTCGGTAGCTCTTCCACCCCTCTGTGCAGTCCCGGGCTCTTCACATGTCACAGCACCAGGCTCTTCCCTGATTTTTGCCCAGAGAGACCTTCCGAAGAGCTGGTACTTAACTTTACTGTCAGCAATTTGTCTCTTCTCTGTTTCTGAATTTCTTTAAGGGAGGATGGTTTTAAGTGCATGTTGTTTATGTCAAATTAAGCCTAACGCTGAGTGCGTCTGCAGTCCGACAGCAGTTATGGTTTATGTCAGAAACTTTCATCGTGGTGCGTTTGGCAATTAGAGATATAGTTAGTCTGAAAGTGGAAAGTCTTACTGCCTGGGTTTTAAACCAAAGCTGGAGGATAAAAAGAAAAAAATTAAATTGATAGTCTTTCAAGGACATTCCGTACTATCTGGTTTCCATGCCTGAGCACAAAACAATGATTCCAGTGTCGCAGGAAATTTGCAAATACTGTAGGAATGAATGAAGCTTCAATACGCTCCGGTTTAGTGCTGTGGAATATTTCTCCTCTTTTAAAAGTCTGCCATATGAAACAGTGTCTTCATTACTGTCTTTCTTTGAATTCAGAATATTCATTATGCCAGGGCAGAGGGCTCTGTCGAATACTGGACAACCCTGTTTCCTAGGGGATTAAAGGAATTCAAGCAAAGTACAGGGGACAGAGCTCAATAGCCGTTGTGTCTGAGCCGCCGGTGCTTCCAGAGCTCTCCTCTCTCCGAGTGCTTTGCCGGGGAGGTGTGGTAGACGTCTTAAGATGTGCAGCTTAGATCTGAGCCGAAAGCCTGGGACGACACGCCGCTCTCTGGAAAAGGTGGTTCTTCCAGGCTGCAGAGCAAAACGCGTTTGATCCCCAGTGAGAGCTGTGCTTTCTGGCTATTTTTATCATCGTTCCTGTCTCTCAGGGACATAGGTAGTATCAGAAATGATGATGGATTGCACAGGCAGTGCACTCGAGAGCGCGAGGGTCGGGTCCTGAAATGTGGCGTGTGGTTCTAGTCCGAGCTCTAGGTCAGAGCAGGGCGGGGGAGGCGGTGGGACGGGGCTGGCTTTGCACAGGCAGCACATCCTCGGTAAACCCAGGCTCCCTGGCTCGCCCTGAGCCCTCTGTTACTCTGGGCTGCAGACGCTTCCCATTTCGCAGCCTTCCAGGTGGAGGACAGGGACCCACAGCCCCGCGCTCCGGTGTCTGCGGCAGATCTGCTGTGACCCCGCCGGGTCAGGCTCTCCGCAGCTGCAGAGGCAGGGCCATGACTTTGGCCCACAGAAAATAAAGGAGAGTTGCAGTTGCTTCCCAGGGCAGGTGCTCACCAGATGTTTGGTCTCTGCTGTAATGGAGGCTTTGCTTCTCCCAGTTAAGCTGCTCCTCTTTTCCGCACTCTAACGCGGATCCCCCTTTCGTAGGGCTAGTAGCTCTCCTGAGATGGCCGGTACAGCAAAGTGCTTCAGTGAGCATCATCCCCACCTGGCAAGACAAGCAGGACTTGCTGGGAATTCAGCTCACGGTACCAGAGGGACATTTGGAAAGTCCTTTATGTTGTTAAAAAGTATAAATATGCAAATCCGGAATTACCTAGATTGGCCCAGCTTGGCATTGAGTGGTGGCTCTTGAAAATCCGTGGCAGAAGAACTTTCCTTGGCCAGTGTAAGAAAAGTGATGTAGCTTAAGTCTGACCTGAAATCCTTTGGAAATCCCTTCCTGCTCTTTCCTTAGCGTAGGCTGGGCTGGTGCAGAGCAATTCCTGCTTGCAGAACCAGCTGCTGGGATGTCTGCTTACTTGTGGGGGGTCTGTATTTTTGTCTCAGGTCTTCTGATGGAGCCTCTTGCTTCCCCAGGTATTCATCAAGAGGGGGGGAGTCCCTATCGTGTCCCTGGAGTGCGTTTCCTGCAAGGCCCAGTCTGTCTATGAAGTTAGCAAGAGCTCCTACGTCTACCTGGAGGGGACCTGCCAGAACTGTCACAACGACTCCAAGCTTGGGGTAAAGTCATCAGCAATGCTGGTCTTTGCTTCACCTTTAGTGGCCCTCAGGGGGAGGGGGAGAGTCAGAGAGGACAGGGTTGGAAGGAGCAGTGTGAGAAACAAAGTCCTGGACCTAAACTGCCATAGAGACAAGGAGGAGAAACAATCTCTGACCATAAATGCAGTGGCAAGGCTGGGTCTGGCTGAGGGGATGAGGAAGGCTGGCTAATACTGGCCCCTTCGTCACAGCCCCTGGAACTGGCTGCAGGACTGGCTTGTGGAGTCAGAAGTTTAAAACGGGCCCTGCATGGAGCTCGCCTGGAGTGGCTCGGGGCTCCCGCGTGCCGTGCCGTGTCTCGGCAGCATGGAGGAGGTTAGGAGAGCCCGTGAAGCAGGTTCCCCGGGTCCTGTAACCACTGGACCCCCTGTGAGATGTCCAGAGCTTTCCCTTGCCCTGGGTCATGCCTGCAGGGACATGTGGCCTGTCAGTCCTCCATCAGTGTCTTGAACTACCCAAGGGCAAGTCCTTGCGGGTCATTTTCAAGCCAAGCCCACGAGTGACCAGCTCTTTTCACTCGAAGGCCACTTCTTTAAGTGTAAGAGGTGTGTAAAGTGTTTTCTTCTTCCCTCTGGTTGGCACTTTGCCCGTTATTCTGGGGGCTCAAGCAGAGGTTGTCCAGTCTCTTCTGACGCCCCAGGTCCCTCACGCCCTCCTCCAGCTGCACGTCCCACTGTGCACCATCTCTGCAACCTGTTGAATGAAGCAGGTCTCAGAAGTGGAAGTCCTGTTGCAAGAGCTAATCTGTGTGACTCCCGGCGTGTACTCGCATGGCACTTTCTGGCTGGCTATCTCGCTGTTCCTCTCGTTATCGCAGTCGTACACTTGTGCTATTAACAGTAACCATCCAGGACACGTTCAGCTTGAAGCATATAAAACATGGTATCCCGTGGAGACTCCACCAGTACTTAATTTATTTCCTGTGTTTTGTATTCTGTATTATGAAATATTCTGTTGGAGGGTGATGTAATCCCAGAGACTAAAGTAGATCTCACAGTGGAAATATTCCCACCAGACATTTTGGAAAGGTTCCAGTTCTTGTTGCTGTAGCACACAAGACTAAAGCTGAATTATCAACTGCAAATTTGGCAGACGCTCCCACTAGAAATCTGTTGCTTTTTATAAAAGACTCAATCTGAAAACATTTTAAGGACATAACTTCAGATTTAAACAAAACCTCTCCTGTCTTTCCCCTCTTCATCTCTATAGAGATGGGCAGCACACAGCTTTAAAAACAAGTCTCTCGTCCTGGACAAAAAAACTACCTCCACTGGCGACACAGGAATGAACCTGGTCTTGAGGCAAGGGGCACTGAAGGATGGGGAGGGGTATACGTTTACCCTTCACATCACAGACCTCACAACGGGGGAGGAAGGGTTCGCCTCCATCGATCTGCTCCCCAACCAGCCCCCCGTTGGGGGATCCTGCCGGCTGTCTCCCAAAGGACCGCTCAGGGCACTGATGGCAAAGGTGCACTTTGAGTGTGCAGGTGAGAGCGCACGGACAGCGGTGCTGGGCGCTTCCCAGCCCTCTCGGCTCCTCATGGGCAAAGGGTTCTCGTGACCAGCACCTTCCCAGCTGCCCTTCCTCCCACAGAGGTTTTCTTTACCCTGAGCTCCTACCCCGGGACTCTGTTGGCCAGGGCTGAGTTCAGAAGTGGATCTTTCCATTTCTGATCCCCAGGGCTCGGACCATGAGCAGCTTTGTGTGCCCAAACTATGGAGCTCTAAAACTCACGACAGCGGGCAGGCACTTTTTAAGTCCTAATTCATGTAGTTGGATGGTGATACCCAGGCTAGCACAGTACTTGTGGAAGAAGCTGGTATTTCTGTGCAGGAAAAAGAAGATAGGTGCCCAAAACTGAGTCAGACGTATGTGGGAAGAGTCAAAAGACAAAGCACTGTGGCCTCCTCTGCCATGTGGGCTGGATGTTCCCATCGGCAGTTGCCTTCTCAACCAGCTGCAGAGACAGCAACAACGAGCCTAGCTTTGGAAAAGTGTCCTGGCTGACGTCCTGTAGCCTTGGGCCAAGGAATAAGTGCCTCTGAAAACCATATTTCCCCAAGTGATTAGTGTTAGAGATTAATGCTGTCTGTGCACAAATGCTGGGAAGCCACGCTGCAGAGGAGGTGATGATTCTGCTGGTTCTGGGAGCGCTGGTCACCAAAGCCCAGCTTAAGCTGGGGGAGAAGCAGGAGTGTATTTGGTACGATGTTGTTGTGACTTCAGTACGTTTTGAGCTACCCGGAATAATTATGAAATCAGTACCTCTTCGGAGTGGTGGGAGTTTTAACGCTCGGGGATTGTTTTCAAGCTGAAGTGAAGCACGCAGGATACAGACCCCCCGGTCGATGTCTGGCAGAGCCAGCACCTTCGCTGGGGCTCGCTGGGAAACACACAGTGGATGTCCCAAGCGCCCGGCTCCCACAGGACTCCCCAGAATTCCCGGGAGCTCCAAGGAAACCTTTGTGCAGGTTTTGTGCCAGGCCCGGTCGTTCCTGAGATGTTGAAGTGCCCGAGGGCTGTGCTGAGCCTGTCTAACGTCAGGCTTCGCAGGGCTTGTACAGGAGCTGTGGCCTTGGGTCAGCGCTGTTCCCAGCCCCAGGATTGTAATTCCGTTTTTATTTTGCTCATGAACTCTTGGCAAATCCCTTTAAACGTTCCAGGACCCAAACACCTAGGCAGAAACACCTAAACATCAGAAAAATTCGAAGCCATCGCTCCAGCCCGGTGGAGTCCTCACGCTGTCCCCGCTGTGGGGACAGCCTGTCCCTCTGCCAGAGCAGGGAGGCCCCGTGCCGGGGCCAGCAGTGAGGGCAGGAGCCGTGCCGAGGGGCTGAGCGGGTGGGAGGCAGCCGGGCCGGGAGGGGGCACCAGCTCTGACCGAAAGCTGAGCTTCAGGATGGTGCCCTCACCCCCTCAGACCCCCTCCTGGGGTTTGTTTTGCAGGCTGGCGAGACACGGAGGACGCGGAGGGCCCACTGGTGTACATCCTCCTGGCCTCTCGCCTCAGGGCCGGGCACTACCACGAGTTCTGCGTGTACAAGGGCAGCCGTGCCGAGCACAGTGCCTTCCTGCCACCGGGCTTTCACGAGAGCGGCTTCATGGTGGCCGTGTCAGTCCTGGTTCAGGACCAGCTGGGAGCGACCGTGGGGGCCATTAACCGGTAAGAACCACTGCTC
>KL254781.1:7204-25265 GCA_000699545.1 Podiceps cristatus | reverse complement strand
ATTGTGCAGCAGCACATGCAGATCATGTTTTTTGGAGAGGATATCCAGTTCAAATGGTGCAGTGAACCAATGCTGCACTGGAGGAGGGTTGGCATGTAAAGTAAATCGATTTGTCACCAGAGGGAATCACAGAAAAAAACCCCGTTAATGGAAGTGCTGCTGCATTACCACAGATGCAGATTTATAAAGACATTTAAACTGCTACTATGTCAAATTTATCGGTCTAAGTCCAAACTATAATCTTGAAAACACATACCTAGCTTGCAGCTGCCTAAGATTGTACTGCTAAATTCACTGTATGCTTAAGCATCATCAGTTCTTGTATAGAAATAAATGTCCTGAAATCACCGAGCAGCTCCTCAGTGAAGAGATCCTCCAACTATATGTGCATTCTCTTTTCTTATATATGCAGAGGGATATAACATAGTTGGTGTGCTCAGATTTTCCTTAATAAGTGCTGTACAAGGTGTGTTAGGAATGGCCATATTCTTTTCACTTGTGCTTTTAGATGGAGTTTTGGAGTTTGTCCAGTAACTCTGCAATTAATGCACTAATCCCGTACCCGGGAGAGCTGGGTTCTCTGTCTTCCTACCTGCGAATTGATTCTCATACATTTTTCTTAAAGCAGCACCCTACTCCTTTGCCTTTAGCTTGGCTGAGGTATATACACGTGTGTTGAATGCTCACAACTCTTTGTGCCACTTTGAGTAACAAATGCAATTGATAGTAACAGTAATAACCCAGATTCAGACGAATGGGAAATGCCTCTGTACAATAGGAAAAAGAAGAGGGGTCTAGGACATGGTCTTCGCTGCAAGCCTTGCTTGTGTGTTTTACAGGGCATAAACAAACCTCAGAGGACAGGTTTGAAACTGCATAGATAGAAACCAAATTGTCTCTGAAAACAATATTTTCAAACTGTTCTATGTTTCCCTCTACTTCACTGTGCTTGAATTTATTCATTGTATTGCAGCATTTGG
This sequence comes from Podiceps cristatus, assembly GCA_000699545.1. Taxonomy (NCBI): domain Eukaryota; kingdom Metazoa; phylum Chordata; class Aves; order Podicipediformes; family Podicipedidae; genus Podiceps; species Podiceps cristatus. Next base: position 24,285 of record KL254781.1, on the reverse strand, counting down.
ACAATGGGAATCGAATCAATTGCATTTTTGTGTGCTTTTTTTTCTTTTAATTGAGGCTGTTATGGAATGTTTTACCTCAGCTTCTGTCCATCTCTTGAAAAGAAGTTGAACAAGTACCTGGATAGGCACATTTAGAAAGAACTATGCCTCTTCAGCATGCTGCTCGTATCATCTGCCTGCAGCACAACAAATAGGTCACATAGCAATTTTATCCTCTGACAGTGTGGCAGTCAGAATACAAAGGCTGAAATTGAGAAATGTTAATCACATCTCAGCTTCTTTTTCCCCATTATTTTGTGCTCATCAGTTTTATATAGACCCTGAAATGAGGACTAAAAAGGTGCTCTAAATTGTTCATATTAACTGAACTTTAATGCTTTCTGGGCTTCCTCAGAACATTTTTCTTCCTTTATTCCTTCCTTTATACTTTCTTACTGACATCTCTTCTTCAGGAATATTTTCTCAAATGATGTTATCAAATGATCTGTGTTCTTTGTGCTTACCTTCACCCTTACAGTTCCCATTTATCAGAACATTTACTATGTATTGTGTATCAGTGTTCTAGAAACCTTTGAAAAAACCCCAGAGAAATTGCAGTAAGAGATGTTCCCTGGTCTGAAATGCCTAGATTTGAAGTAGGCGAGAGAGAGAAGGAAGGTGTAAAGGAAGCATTACTAGCTATATTTTCACAGAAAGGGAGTTGAGACTCAGAGGCAGGCTTAGAAACTTGCCCAAGCAATATAGAATGTTATTCAGAACAGAGACTGTAAAGTTGTCTCTTGAATTTCTTACTTACCCACTTCATAAAAAGCAAAAGTCTCAGTTCTGTTTTTTTTTTTTTTTTCAGCTAGGTTCACATGACGAAAAACTGAAAGATGTTGAGCGACTTCTCACAAAACTAATTCCAAGACTTTTTCCTATTTTTCTAAAAGCTGAGAGCATAGTATGTAAATAGTATGTAAATGCTGTGGCATAATAAAGACTTTATTTTCTAACATCTATAAGGTTGTTCAGACTCTTGTGTAAGTATACATTGACTTGCTTTTTATGATGAACAAATATGTAATCCCAAGAAAACTAAGGTTCCCCATAATACTTTTTTTTTCAAGTTTGAAGAATTATTTGCCCTCACTCCTCCATATCTCCAAAAGTGTCTACTTCTTTTCCTGAAATTTCTGTTAGTCATCCCAAAAGCAATGTTTTTCCTGACTCTGCAGAGAGGGTATAATAAAACAAAGGTCAAAACCAGGAGGAAAGCAGCAAAAGTGAACACCCTGTAACTTTACATCATCTAGTACGATGGAAAAGAACTATAATATGAGGCACAAAAATGCATTCTTTTCTGCTTTTTCACTGCATTCTACTTAGAAAATTCAGGTGATTTTGAGGAAACAATCGCTGAGATTTACTACTGCATTGCAGATTTTATCTTAGGATATTTGAAGGTGTTATTTGTTTTAATTCCATTTCCTTCAACATAACAAATATTGCCATTTCCAAGGAGGTTATCATCACGGTTATTTTCCGGTTATCACTCAGCAGATCTACTTTATGGCATTCAGTAAGCTGTCCTTTTGTCATGGCTTTGAAACAAATTATGTATACACCTCTTCACTCATGCACACGCACACAAAAAGCCCTAGCTAAAGCATATAGCACAGAATGCATTGGACCACCATATACTGATACACTGGCCTGATCCCACCAGGGCAGTACTTTCAATCATAAGTGGCCTTGCTGACTTTTATAGATTTATCCATTTTCATAAAGTTATGGAGGAATTAATTTCTAGGGCTGAGATCTAAAATAGTAAAAGGTCTTCTAGAGTGTGTTGAAGCTTTTGTAGCCAGCTGCCTAAGAGTCACGACCATCTGTTGGGAATATTTGCTATATACATGGGTAGATGGTCTCTTTTTCAAACTGCAGTTTGCTGAAAATGTGTACCAGATTTTCAGTCTTGGCCTGCCGTGATTAGTCTGCCAGCACTGGAAACTAGTTTTGTGCCTTTTAAACATAAAAGTGTCAGGATTCAAATTCTGACCACAATAGTCTCTTACTCATACAGTAGTCATAGAAAAAAAACAACCCAAAACAAATCAAACCAAAACCTTGGAAGATCAGGTGGTGTAAAAATACTCTAGTAGCTTGCTGTCCTTTTGCACCTGCTTCACCTTGGTTCCCAAGGTTACTTCCAGATCTTCTGTTTCTTTTGAACTGTTGATTTCATTTAGCTTTATATAAGGGAACAAATGTTTCCTCACCTGATCTTCAAAGCAGAATAATGCAAAGGTTATCTTTACTCACTGTGGAAAGATCCGTAAGTTCCCTATCAATGAAAAGTTCCCTGACAATGAAAAAAAAAATGTCATTTATTTTCCTTGTGAGTTCATGTAAGGTCCAGGGTGACTGGGGACACAGAGAGCTTTCTGCTCATGTATGCTTTTTGAGCATCAGATGGAGACATTTTCCAACTATGGTATGTTATTACAAACCTTTGCACCCTCAATGTAAAATTATCTAAGATAATAAGGAACAAGAAGGAATTAATATAGTTAACTTAATCATAAAATCTGATTGATTGAAATGAATGAAATTGAAAGTTTTGGGGTTAGCTGCGTTGTGCTTTCTTTTTTTTTTTTTTTTGTTCCATCTGCCTCTCTGCAGAGGTGTTTAGTTAGTATTAGTGCAGTATTACTGCACAATTGGTATTGACTGGTCCTGTCAGTAAAGTAAAAATATCTCATATATTTAATGCAGAATGAGCTATCTAGCATAGACACTTTGGGGGCACTTGAAAATGGATGAAGCTTGAAATTTTTACGAGGGTGGTGAAGCACTGGCACAGGTTTCCCAGAGAGATGGTAGAAGCCCCATCCCTGGGAACCTTCAAGGTCAGGTTGGACGGGGCTCTGAGCAACCTGATCTGGTTGAAGATGTCACTGGATTTTTCTTTTCTAACCTCCCAACAGAAGAATCAATTTGAACAACCCTAGATCAGACTGCAAATGTGCTTGTGTTCTAATGATTTTCAGCATCCAGAAATCACTTGCCTTTGACATGCATCACAATCCATCTGTTCTTATTTTTAAAAAAATCACCTAGAAGCTTTCCTAGTTCTAATGTATTTACATTGAATGAAAGCTACTATATGAATGCAAATTTTGAAAATCCGCAAAACAAACATAAAGTTATCAGTTTGCCTTCTAATGTTATTTAAAGGTTAAAACAATGTAGGAAAGAAAGAAAGAAAGAAAGAAAGAAAGAAAGAAAGAAAGAAAGAAAATAAGGAAAGAAATTCAAATACTTTCAAAGCAGGTGAATCTTTCAGATTTGCTATCATCTACACAGAATACAATGAGATCCATATAGTCCAAAGGTTACTTAAATACTTCAAGTGCTGTCACCCACCAGTAGTATGTTTTAGAAATCTTCAGGTGTCCTGCCACCCAGAGAGAGGACTTTCATTATGATAAAATGTACTTTTTTGTCTTCTGCTTTTGGCATGCACAAATTTAGTAGAAAATGGAAAATAATTGAAAATTATAATAATAATTTGAGTATCCCTGACTACTGATGTTCATAATGATAATCTGTTACAGAATTTCGGAGGAGTGTATGCAAGTATACATGTAGAGACACTCACATATATATCCATGCATACACAGATAAGTACATACTCTATATATACATATTTCATGCACTCTGAAATACACACATGTATATGTGTGCTTTTATAAATGCACACACATTGTAAATGGATATTCTATGTTTGAATACTGTCTAATTTTGCAGACTTTAAATTTGTTCATGAATTAACTTCCGTATTTGTAGACAGATTGGGTATAAGCTATAAATATGTATGTCTTTGAAAGGTTTGTGAGGTAATGAAATATTACGGTTAAAAATAAAAAAAAAAAAAAAAAAATTGACAGGAAAATAGGGAGAATTAGGGAAAAAAAAAAAAAAAAAAAAGAGAGAGGTAATAATTTGGTTGAGATAGAGTGTGTCCAGGAGTGTGGGTTGTGGTACCAGTCTCCAAAGAACAGAGGGTTACTTACTTGCCTGAATTTGAGGGTAAATAGCTTAAGGTTGCTGTGAGTTATCAAGTAATGACTCTGTAGCTTAATGATGTTACTTTCCTGTTTTAAGTGGAATTTCACATTCAAGATCTTAAAAGTAATGAGGAAATTAAAAAAAAAGCAAAAAGTGTAATAGTTGATTGCTTAAATGATTTGAAAGGGTTAACCTGTCCAGAAAGAAAAAAATAAATAGAACAAAGGAAATTCTACAGTATTTTAGTCCTCTTCTGATCTGCTAAGGACACCTCACAAATTGCATCACTTCATCAAATTCAAACATATCCTCTGTTAGCCTAGGGAACAGAAGGAAGGAAAGCTGTTGCAGTTGAACACTGGTTTCTCTTTACTCTCTTTATGGATCCTTGCAAAGGTGAAATTCTGAAGTAACCACTTGGAGACATTTCTAGAGCAAGTAGCATAAATGCAAGCTATGCTTTGCATTCCCAAATATCTTCTGTTAGTGTTACTGAAGAGATAATAAAGTGAGGCAAATCCACTGGTTTTCTTCACACTTTTTGTGCTCCCTTCTGATCATCATTGTTCAGCCTATTACTCCTTGAATTAATACTTTCAGATCTCTGACCCCACTTTGCTTTCATATTCAGCTTCTAAGGCACAGGGCTGTGTTGGTGTTGAAAAGCTGAGGTGGGAAGAAAGCCTCGCAGAAATGTTCCAAGCAGGTGGAGAAAAGTCCCTGCATTTCCAGTGAAAGACTTTGGCTAAAACTAGAATTTTGTCCATGTGCCCCAAATACCTCACTAGTGTAAATGATTAATTCAAATGATCAATCATTTTCTATGCTTTGCCACTACCCTTTAACATACACTGGGTATGGTTAATGAAGTACTGTCAATAAAACAAAAAAAAACTATCTTGTGCTTCAGACACTGATGCTGTGTCTTTACATATGTCTCATATCACCTTTCAGTTTTAAATTTCCAGGGAAGACAACTTCTTTGCATGTTTGCTGTTTTGAATTTCCAAGATCAGCCAAGTTGGCAGATATGCAAAGAAATTTAATTGCGCTGGCACCACAGTTGTTCTTTTCCTGGCCTTCAAAGGCTATTCTTTGAAAGAAATGAACCACAAAAGCAAAGATTATTCACTACTGGACAACACATGTCTTGTCTGGAAACAAATGTGAATGTGCCTGCCAGCTGTTAATCAATGTAACACAGAAAAATAGATGATTAAAATACTTGAGAGACTTGAACATAAGTATTACCCTTCAGATCTTGCTAAAATGTACAGCCCTCTTCCCAAAAATGGCTCAATGTTCATAACATTTTTTCTGATCTTATTTTCATATTTCAAATATGCATTTTTACAAATACATTCTTTAATCATATTCATTATAAATATGAAAGCGCCACTTGATGTTTCCACTCAGCTAAACCAATGCAGACAAATTGAAAACCTTTATTACACCCTTCTCCTCTCAAGAGGGCCACTGTGGCAGCAGTTGACATGATTTGAATCACTGAAATGTTACTAGCTGTGAAAACAGAACTTAAGTAAAGAATGTTTGTTGCATGATGTGGAACCACCACTGCCTGAATTCTAAATCTTTGTTGGTTCTCTCTGTTACCATATATTGACACTATGTTTGACAACATTATCTGAATTTAAAAAAACCCAAAAAACCAAAAAACCCCAAACTTCAAAATGGGGCATTCACATTCAAAAAAAGCTGATCAACAGCAGAGTTATTCCATGGCAATTGCTGTTAGCTACTATATCATCGATTTCCAGCAAGCACTCTGAAATTAAATGAAAGGACGGAAAATTTGAGCAAATCTAATAACAAAAAAATGCCAGTTATATATAAGTATTATAAATACACTCGGATTCTGACACCATACTATGCATAAGTAAATAAAGCAAAGCAAAGTTTAGAAAACAGCAAATATCTTGCTATTTGTCTACCTTTCTATAGTTTTAGGTTTAACATTTTTGACTACTTTAACAAAAGTCAAGCTAGAAAAGAAATAATAGAATGAGATTATACTGGTATGACCAGAATTAAAAAGAAATATTTTACTGGGATGCTATTGCACTGTGTTTCAGAACTGCTATTTATGGAAATCTACCAGTTCTCATAATGTAACAGGATGCTAGGAAAGTCTGTACATAGGATAAGGCAAATAAGGAGGTGGAGTTGTTAGAGTCTGTATGAAAAAATGACATGCAGGAAATATTTCAGGCTACTTACAGTCCCAGTTTGGTAAAGCATCCTTCAGAAGCTGTATTTAGGCATCAACTGAGTTTTCCTGACTGTGGATGAGAAGTATGTGCATGTGGTCAACTTCCACCCTTTTACTTCTTCCTAACCATCCCCAGCTGTAGGTGAGGCAAGTCCCAGGTTTCTGGGATCTGTGCAAGGATGGGGAGTTTTGCTACTTCATGGGAATGTTATAAATTCATGATATTTGGAAAGCACTGAGGGCTGCATTTGTGAAATGACATGGACTTCCCATTCGTGCCTTACTTCTTGCTTGGCCATGGCACTGAAATTCTTTTCTGAACCTACTGGTCATGATAAGTTGTAAATACAATGACATAGAGGTTAGGTAGGTACTGAAAAAAAAAGTTGTATACAAAAGGATATCATGTTATCCTGCCATAAAAAAAAAAAAAAAAAAAAAAAAAAAAAAATGTATCTACATTTTTCCATTCAACTTCTTTCCACCATGCTACAGCGAGATGTTGAGGATGTAGGCTATACCACTAGGAGAGCTGTATCACTTAGTCAGCACAATGATACATCTGTGAAGGTAAAGCCACAGATCTAGGTTTTGCAGATAAGTTTTAGTCCTTCCTGATGAGGAAAAAAAAGTGTGAGAACTTTGTGAGAGACTTGTGTGTGATGCATAGGAAGTTACCTGCCTTCCCTCATATTCTGAAGTAACCTTCAAATTTGTCAACGGCTTTGAATAATGGGTGATTGACAACAGAAAAAAGAAAACAGAAAGTGTCCTATGAAGGGGAAAACAAAGTGAGATTGAATGTAATTTTTCTGCTTTCACTGATGACCTGAAAAATTAGGACGTAAAAGATTCTCAAGGATGGAGATGAATTATATTTAATGCCTTTATTCATAGACATTGAAAAAATCTCAATGGAGAGATTGATATTTCTATAGCAAAAATGTATGTAGACCATTTAGCAAAATATCTTAGGCTTTCTGGGATTAATAGATCTCATGTTGAAACTTACATTTTTATCTTGTGTAGTTACAAACACCCCCCCCCCCTTTTTTTTTTTGCTTCCTTCTGACATACCAGTTAGAGTAGCAACAAAGTGAATCACACAAAAAAAATATGTGCTATAGCTCAGAAAAGTGAAATATGGATAGCACAGCCTGTTCATTCCATCCATTCTAGCTCTCAGCACAGTAATAATTGCTGTAGACACACCTCTAATAGCACTTTCCCTTTTGCGTGTTGCTACAAACCATTTGTAAATTCCGAAAACCAAGCCGTAAGTAAAAAAAAATATTTGTAGTTGTCATCTCAAAATCAATTTTTCCCTTGTGCCCATAGTGAAACTGATTACAGGTTATATAAATGCAAGTTTTATCATGACGGCAGAACAGAACTGATACAGCATAATAATTTATTCATTAAAGTGTAAATGAGCAAATTATAATAAGAGGTAGTTGCATAGTTTGCTCCTGGTACTCTTGTTGTAAATCTAAACATATGTATTCAAAGCTGATGGTTGCCCAAGAAAAAGCTTTGCAAATCTTTTCAGTTTAATCTGTTCTGCCTTCCTTACAAAAGTGGTTAAAATATTTTATTAAAGAGATATCGGTCTCCTGCAGTCATCAGATGATAAGAGCTCATTAAATTCTATCTGTGTTGGAAAGGAACTGAGTTAGGACAAAGGAAGGAAGAAGAATAAAACTGCAGATCTGCTGGATTACTTATGCTAAAATACACATGGGGCTTGGTGATTGCAATATACTTTAATTATCCACAATATTTATTAGTAGCCAGCTTAAAATACTATTAAAAAATCAAAACTTTTTTTTTAATTAATTATGAAAACTGTAAAAATAAAAAGCAACATATACATCAGCATTTTCATTTGGTTAGAACTTTAAGATATTTAATACATTTTTCCTTAAGGAGCTACAACATTCATAAACTGACTTGCAAATAAGTTTATATTGTGTTTTGTCCCTATTGCATAAACTTCTAAAATCTATTCAATAGATACTAACTTCAAGATTATTAGGCCGAGTTCTAGGGGTTGAGTTCACAAAATTTAAAATTAATTGCTCATGAGGTATATCAGTTATACAAAGAAAAGTAGTTGACAAAGACAGGCACTGTTTCAGTTTGAAAAAGATGTTACAGAGATTCTTTGCTGACATTTCTTCAACATCCCTACCCATGTTTGGCAAGTGATAGTAATAGACTGAACACGGTGAGTTATTTGTTCCCTGGTTCTTATACTTTCCCCTGAAATTCTGCTAGCTTATCTGGTGCTGATATAAGAAGTTACCTCCAGAAGCCCCATAAACCTGTATGGAGTTATAGGTATGATCACACACCAAGAAACCCAGCATTTTATCACTGTACCTCAATAGCAACCCCATTTATTTTCCTGAAGGGCAAAGCAATTTCATAACGCCTTTTATATCTCAATAACAGGTGAAAGAAAAAACAGAACAACCAACCAAAAAAACTCAACAAACTCTAAACAAAACTAACCCCATAACTCCTAGATCAATTAATCCTTCATAATCTTTCAAGAGGCAATGGGAACAACCTGAAACACATGACGTTCCATCTGAACATCAGGAAACACTTTTTCACTGTGATGGTGATCAAGCACTGGCACAGGTTGCGCAGAGAAGTTGTGGAGCCTCCATCCTGAGTTAGTGAAAAGCCACCTGGACATGGTCCTGGGCAACCAGCTCTAGGTGGCCCTGTTGAGCGGGGGAGTTGGACCAGATGACTTCCAGGTGTCTCTTCCAACCTCAGCCATTCTCTGATTCTTGACTCTGTGGTAATGGGAGCAAAGAAAACCTGATATCTTTTGGTGTTTGTAAAATATAACTAAAAGTATTGTTTGCATTCATCTAAAAAAGGATATTGTTAGTACATTAAAAACATCCAGGTTCTTACATTTGATGCTTGGACTTAATGGGGGCAGGGGTGGGTTGAGGAGAGACTGTAAGTACCAGAGATTTTTCACCGGCAAATGTTAGGAGGGAAACACCATGGGTTTATAACATTAAACACAAAGGCAAAATCTTCTGCAATGTGTATTCAAGTAGGAATTCAAGCTGCTTTTTGAAATGTTCCTTAGACCAGTACACAAATATTTTCCTTCTTGGTGTGATGATCATATAAACAAGGACAGAATGAAAGTCCTTTAACAGTCCAGTTTATGCATTTGGTTAATGGTGAACAGTGTTGACTGGGCCTCAGTCACTGAGTTTTTTCTGCAGCAGTTACATTTCATGGACAACAGGTAATTAAGTTTCATCAGTGTAACAACTTGGTCAATGTTTAAGTGCACTTTACATTTGTATTTTTAATGGAGCGACAATTTTTCTAACCTTTTATAAAGACAACAGTGACACTTAAATGCTTTTGCCTGACTGATGCAGATAAATCTTTAACATCCCATTACTGTATTAAAACAGAGCAGCTACAAGCTTGACTCTGGATGGCAGATAGCATCAGAGTTGTGCATGTTTGAGGTGGTCTGCAGGCATAGAACAGCCAGGAAACCCGCTACTCCAGGGTGACATTTTCAGATACGGAAATCACTGCAAATTTGGAGTCAATTTACTGGAGGAGAAAATACAAATAAATTAACCATTCAGGAGATCACTTATAACTTAGACCAAGTAAATCAAATTAAAAGAACACTTGAAGTCATAGAAGTAACAAAAAGTGAAATTAAACCAAAGGTAGATCATTTTGGACTAGGCTTCTATTTATCTTTGATAATTGATCTTCGAAACAATCTAAGTCATTAGTGTAATCTACAGAGACTTCAGTAAAACATTGATATAGTACCACATGGGGAACCACTAATTGGGCTGGGGAAGCAAAGCAGCAGTAGCACTAGAATTACAAAGCAATGATCAGAGCAAGATCAAACAAAGTTTCAGCTATGCAGCTCTGTGTTTTCCTGTTTTCCAAATCTTGGTCAAAACCACAACTGCACACCTTGGAGCAAACATTGGTGAATTGTTTGGAGATGTGAACTGGAAGTCCTACGTAGTGGAATCACTCAAAGACCAGAGTTGAGAGGTGCAGTAAGTTTGCTGATGACGTGAAGCCATGGTAATGTTAAGCTACAGGGTGAGAATAGTCAGAAATGGATCAAATACTATGTAGGAGGAACTGAGTGTCATCAAGTGACATAGCTGAACTAGAAGGAGATGTTATAGTTACAGTCTGCAATTAAAGCCTAGTAACAATAATTTATTATTAGATCATTTATTGGTAATGAATATGGGTAGAAAAGCTTGATTACACTAGTTGGACAGTCAGTAGTACCTCAAGAACAATTCAGCCTATAAAAAGGCAAAGTTAACCTAAGATAAAGGCAAAGTTAACCCAAAGACTTGGGAGAATATTAATAGCTTTTTATAAGCTACTGTCTTTGATGCAGTGTTGTCAACATCCAAGAAAGATAATGAAAGAAAAGCAGAGGTGCTTCAGTTCAGCCTCTCCAAGTCCTTCAGACATTGAACTCCTGCTGAGGAACCTAATGCCCACTGAAGTAATTGGTTTCAGTGGGAATGTGAGGCCTAAATAGGAGTAAGGCACACAAACGCCTTAGAGGATCCGATCCTAAATTTTGTACTTTAGCAAGGGAATAGCTGGGAATGGATACAACTGTTCTTTCTAAATCCTTCAGGGACATAAACACTTGTGAGGGAGATGAAACACACAACAGGTCATATTGCTAGAAAAAGAAATAAGTACATAGAGGTCATGAATAAATCTAGGCTAGAAACAGGTTTCTGACCACCAGAAAAACAAAGTTGGGGGGTGGAGGGGAGGCAACAACCTTCTGATTGGAATAATAAGTGCTAACAAACTTTGCTACATTTATGAATAGGATTATGAAATATACTGGCTTGTAACAATAGGGCTCTAGATCAAACCTATTTATGGCCTATTTACTTTGAACTAAAACCATCTGGAGAGTAGTTGTGAATGTCACTAGTCCTAAATATATCATGATATATCACTAGATTAAACCTGATCCTTTCTTGGAGCTGAGAGGTGGATGGAAAGAAATTTTGTTACCTCTTGGTAACATGCTAAATCTCCCGATCTGTATGAAGATGTGTTGAACCTTAAATGAAAGCAGTAAACTGAGATCAGGGTTTCTAAGGGTATGTATTTTTTCTCTTTGATGTAAGAAATTATTCTTAACAATTATTGAAAACATCATCCGAAAAATCTGTATGTTAGCAAATTAAAATAATTGTGCATCTGGAAAAGTTTCTGGATTAAGATTGCAGTTTCTTCTGTATGTTTTATTTTCACTTTCTGGATCAATTTCAGCATAATTAAATTAATGATTCAACTGTGACTCTTTTTAGAAAAACAAAAACAAAAACAACAACAAAATAGTGTTGAATTTAATGAAAGTATCCCTAAACACATCCGTATAACTTTGCTGCTAATACAGGTGTCATTCTTGTCCCCTCCTACAGCTTTTGTAGGGGCCACAGAATTGCTAATGCCTTAGTCCCGGGATAGGTCTTGCAGGACATGTCAACATTTTGCCTTAGTTTGAAGCAGTAAAATATCCCCCTAATCCAGATCAGTGGTAAAGACACTTTTGCTCCTCTCGGTCAGGTAAGACAAGAGTCCATCTGGTTTATATCTTCCTTTTCTTTGCTCTATGAAGAAAGTGTCACCTTTTTCCTACGCTGACCTGGTGTGTGAGATATGAGCCAGATAGAAGGAATGTGTAGCTCAGGATCTTTTTAAAGTGCTTTCTCTTTCTGAGGAAAACTATGGTAAATAAAATAGATAGATAGATAGATTAGATAGGTAGGTAGGTAGGTAGGTAGGTAGGTAGGTAGATAAGGAAGGAAGGAAGGAAGGAAGGAAGGAAGGAAGGAAAGAAAGAAAGAAAGAAAGAAAGAAAGAAAGAAAGAAAGAAAGAAAGAAAGAAAGAAAGAAAGAAAGAAAACCTGACCACTGTGATGTGTTTCTGTCAAGATTATTTGGTTGATGCCAGGGTCTTTTCTGCTTGAAGGGCAAGCTCATGAAAGCATGATATTACAAAATCAACTCCAAACACTTTTGCTGGTTTGCGGTTAAGTGCCACTGTGGGGATTGTGCAAGGTTTGTGGATTCTTGGAAAGCAAGCAATTGAAAATGAATGTGAGGTATTTGGAAGCACATTGATTTGGATTGAGATTGGGATAATCCCATCCTTTTTCTGCTAAAATTTATGTCCCACTGTGCTGTGGAAAGTCCTGGCTAAATAGAAGTCCAATCTCAGGGAATTTTCTCAGTTTGATTGTTAAAATGGTACCACTGTTCCAGGTGTATACTTTCTCTATAGACCACAGCATCATTTCAAGCAGGACTTGGGGTATTCTTATACCAAATGAATTCATCAGTTACAGCTCATTAGCATTTTGCAAAAATATATCAAAAGTATGTTAATAAAGAGGAGTCAACATCTTACTTTGAACAAGTTTCACTTATATAATTTTTCTTTTACAAAAGGAGATCAAAATATAGTTTTTGATCAAAGTGCACTACTGTCTTCAATATAAACCACATGCTTTTCCCATTGCCCCCAAGATAAAACTAGTATGACCTTCTTAACTAATGTGATTACAACAGGGTATTGCAGCTGTCTAAATTTATTTTGGATACTGAGATATTTTAGCTGAGATATTTGGATAAGACGACACTATTTAAAGACAGAGAGCTACACAATACCCTTAAAACAGTATCTCCTTTCACTGCTGTCTCACAAAAAATAATGTTTTCATTACTATGCATTTTGTAGATTTGGCTTAGTGATTCATGAAACAAAAATGATAGGGTCTGTTACACAAACTCTAAATTATTTTAAGCTTCTTACAGTATTTCCCTTACATGTGCCCTTCATTTTGGCCATTAACATTTGACATCGGAGCCATAGCATTTTGAGCAGTCTAAGCAAAGCATTAGTTTTAAATTAACACAGTATCTAACATCATTTAAACTAAATAATAGGGCCTGGATCATTTACAAAAACATTGTTTCATAAGGAAAAAAAAAAAAAAAAAGAATGAAATGAATATAAATTTCCAACAGCATTCAACTGCTACACTTAAATGCATATTTACTCAGATAAATGGACATCCCTTCATCTAAATGATTAGAATTATTTCAAAAATTTCCACACAGACCGAATATAGTTCTGGAAAACAAAACATCATTGCTTCAAAATAAGCTTAGCTCCAGATATTCCCTCCATACACAAGAGAAAAACAGACCAGCTGCCCTACAGTCAAACATGACCCTGATTTAGAAGAGTTTATGTTTCAATCTGAAAGTCAATTTGAAGCATCTGTTCTCAGTAAAAGATAATTTTTCTAGGAGGAGGTTTTGCTTTAGCCACAGTAATGCACAGCCCTCTGCATTACAGAAGTCACTGAAGTTTACAAAACAGTCTTAAACCTGATGGACTTTGTTACAAACTTTTTTTTTTTTTTTTTAAGTGAAACAGCACGTAAATATGGATCCATAGATTTCAGACTGATTTTTGCAGTATTTTGTGGTTAAGAAATTTTCTAATAATGAAAATAAAAGGATTACTGTGTCTTCTTGGTAAAGGAATGTCCTTATACTTCTGCAGAGGATATTTGTTATCTTTAAGAACTTCCTGGAGTGAAAGTGTGGCTCCTCCATTTCAGAGGCATGCAGTTGAGTTCACAAGGAATGAGCATTTACAGCAATATTTTTTTTGCTGAATTGTCTTTAATAAATGGGCTTTTCAAAAGATTCCATCCAAATTTCTGAGGTTGTCCCAGGGAACTGTCATCTGAGCCAAGAGCTGATGATTCCACAGAAAATCACTTGAGAACTAGAAAACACACTCTCAACACAATGATGAGACATCAGCTTCCAGAGAGCCTTGTTTTCCTGTGAACCTTTGCAGAAGTAAAATATCCTTTTAAAGGTAAGGTGTACTAGTACTTTAGTCTGACATGAGACTGCCTATAATCAACATTATATGTAGGAGTGATATAGGTACTGTCTAATGTAGTCATATTTCACCCACCAGACTGAAATATTGGGTGTGGCAGCCAGGACCACTGTTGTTGTAAATCCAGCAGAATTTAATTATGGAGGTGCAGCAGGGTCACTGAACCACTTTGCAAGCACTTCTCAGAGAAAGTTGTTCCTATAAGAGATCAATTCATCCACAAAAGTACTACAGTTCGTTTCCAATACAGCTTCCGTTACAAAACCAGCTGAAGTCCAGACATATAGCCAACCTATTGTTTTTCCATAGTTTTCTGAGATGTACTCTAAGCGTGCTGGGGTGGGCCTGGTGGAGGTGGCGCACGGGGATTGGCAAGGCATGTGCTGCAGCCTGCCCTGCTCGCTGCCAACTTGACATAGCTTCGGGAGAATGTACCAAGCTTGCAGGATGTTGTATATAAAATATGGAATCCTTCCCACAAGGAAAACATGGTATACTGGGACCCTAGTTGCATTTTGAAAACCATTTAAATGACCAGTCTTCCTGACCCAGGGGTCCTGTATCAAATTCCTGTTTGAAGACACATACCTCAGCTGAGGAGGCTGTGAAGCGTAGGAGAATTTATTCATGGGAGATAAAGAGCCAAATATTCAAACTACAAAAGCCTCTGTGCCAGCTCAGCTCTGTTGTTGACTATGTGTCACCACCTCAGCAGAGAAGCAACCGAAGGGAACTGTAAGCAAGCTACTTGTGAGCTGCTTAAAAACCCACCAGCTGATGGCTCCTGCCATAAAGAATTTGACATTCATTGATCTGATGGAGAATGAGATGATTTGAAAATAAAGTCTTCAAAGGCTTCCTTGTTTCTCCTTAAATGCTCTTAAAAATGTGGTGCTTAGCTAGCTTTTTTTTCACGAGGGTTTCTGTAAAATAGCTCATTCTTTCACTAAGTGTATTTAGGTTACATATGTGTTATATTAGCGAATTTCAGAAGAAGGGGAAGTCTCTGCTGTTATAACTCTTGGTGTGGGATAAATTCATATTACTTATTAGTATTTAACAGAAACTCTCCTTGAACTTTATTAGCATTTATGTTGTAGTGGTGGGTGAGTAGCCGAGCAAGAAGAAAGTGCTTGTTATACCCTTGGAGTGATGCCTGTGCCAAGATTTAAAAATAATCCCAACTTTTTAATAAAAACATTGGAAAGTCAATAGCCTCAGAAAATATGCTGCATTATTTTATGTGTGAATGAATCTGTGTGTATAAGTGCCGAATATTATATTACACAAAGGCTACTACATAGCTCTTTTACCAGTATATTTGATTGCTTTTTTCTCCTTGGTAGTATGCATATTGTTTAATGACATAAGCTCCCATCAGAGATTTAATGTAGCATCGCCCTCCAACAGACCCTGCAGCAACAAAAAAGACAGGGACCATCTCTGACAGCTGTAATCTAGGCTGCTGTCAATCTGCTTCTTTAATACAAGGCATCAGTAAAGCTATCTGGAGGTTGGCAGGCACAGAATGGTATTTCAAGAAAAGCCTGTGCCGCCACTGTAGCAACTGCTTGTTTCTCCTAACCCTTTCTCCAAATCCTGTTCACTGTAATTTCCCTGAACCAACTTGCATTTTTTCCCTTTGGGCTGGAAGGGACCTTGAGAAGAAGGAAGGCTGTTCTATGCTGTGAAGACTTCTCTGCATGGCCTTTGCAATTACACCTCTTCCACCTCTTTTGGGGGTCTGGAAAATCCCTGCCACCTGTTAAGTCCCATTCATTCTTCTTGACATTCACTAGATCTTTTCCCTAGGTTTTGTAAGCAGTCAAACTGTTTTAAAGACAGTAAATTAAGAAAAGAGAACGCTTTGCCTGCAAGACTTCCTCTTCTAACTTTTTTCTTGCATAGGTTTTAAGAACATTTGAAGTTTTCCTGTGATTCATGAATCTGTATCGCTCATTAAAAGGTTTCTGGCTAAGATATTCTTTAAAACACACTAGTAGCTCAATAATAAAGACTTCAAACAGTGCAGAATCTACCACATGCTTTGGTAGATTGTTTCAGCAATGAATTATTCCCTCAGTTAAAGTATTCTGCTCATTACAATTACATTTTTCTATTATTATTTTGACCATTGCAGGTTAGCATTCAGTGGATTGTGAGCTTTTATGCACATTATTCTTTGATCTGTTTTATTGTCCATGGTTAACATTTAATTTTGCAAGGTCTCTGAAAGCCTGGGAATAACACTTTTAGCTCTTATTGTGATCTTGCCAAAAACTGAAATGAAATAATTAAACTATGTCTTTACATCTCTAGATGAGTCAGCTATTATAGAAAATGTATTTTTGATGGAGACCTGGAGGTGAAAATGTGACAGATGAGAAACATAAAACAAATGTGAAAATAATAAAGTATAAAGGATAGTATAATGGCAGATAAAAAAAAACCCAGATGTTTCTATGGGAACATTTGATGACTGGTTAAAGGAAGAATACAGGAGGCAAATGACCAAAAAAGGTCTCAGATAAAGAAGATGATGAGAAGCAGCAACAAAGCAAGAAAAAAAAGCTTTGTTAATGAAGGCCTAAATGAAGATCTATTGCTGCTAAAACAAACATGCCTGGATTTGTATTCTATTTCTTACACTTTTCTATTTACATTGTACAAGTTAAAGGGAAAAGAGTTGGAGTTTTATAAACTTCTTGCTGAGAAGATAATTATTACTGGCATATAAGGGCCATATAAATTACTGTCAGTGACTTTTTGCTTCATACTTTTAATATAGATTAGCTTAAACTT
>KL254780.1:39228-60515 GCA_000699545.1 Podiceps cristatus | reverse complement strand
GCGGTTCAGGATCCCTGTGCTGGCAGCGGGGACACCAGTGACATGCTGGAATATGCCTTTTCATGATTATTTGAGTAAGGTATGGCCCCTTTCTGCCATGTATTCTGAAGGTTGCTTTGATTTTTAAGCTGCAAACTTAGACAGAAGACCCAGAACAGTAAGTGTGTTGAGGGTAAGAGTGATCTGGTGGGATTTAAAGTCTGGTTTTATTTCCCTCCCCCTCTGATGGAGAATATAGACATTTCATTGTTGTTTGTGTGAAGTGCCTTTTAGTACCAGTGTCCCAGCAATGTGGGATAAAGAAAGCAAATGCGTCCCATGTCTTTTTTAACTGCTTTTGTTTTTCTGGTTGCAGTAAAGGAGGCCTTTAATTTTTTTTTGAATTTTTTTTCCAAGCAGCAAGTGCTCCACTGGGCTTGATCAAAGCTTATAAATGATGAATTGAAGGAATGCCCGTCAGAGAACAGAACGCCCTCCTTGTGCTCTGCTGTGTGTGCTGAGAACACCATTGTTTCTTCCCGTACCTTTTTCATCCTCCAGCTCGGGGCTGGAGAGAAAAGGCCTTTGTTCCTTGCCTGTCAGCCGAGACAATGCCAGTGTGTTGTCCTACCTCTGCTCTCAGCACCTGACTGGCCTGAGCACTGTGGGTTTTGGCAAGCGGAGTGTGATTGTCCTCCGGCTACAGTGTTACAAAGAAAACAAATGGCATCACAGCCTCCTTCCTCCAGATCCTGGCCCGGCTGCTTCAAGGCAGCGGCCACGTGCATCTGTGCTTGCTGTTTTGTTCGAGGCGTGGAGGGAGAGCCAGCTGCAGGGATGCAGCTTCACCCGACTTCCACTGCACAGGGACGCTTACGTTTGCAGTCCAGCACACTGGTCTGTGCTCTCCGGCTTCCGCAGGTGCCTGCTTCGCTTAGGGGAAGGCTCTGGCCATGGGTGAAAGAGCGCTTCGTTTCCCCTGTGCCAGGCCGGCAGCAGCTGCAGCTGTCCTGCCCGCTTCTGCCATCCCTCCTCCGGCACCCAGCGCCTCCAGGCTCGCAATCTCTAGCACGTTTGTCTCGCTGTCACTGCGTGCAGCTGCTGGTGGTGTGGCAGAGGGAGCGGAGGCCCAGGCAGACCCAGTTTTTTCCCCTTTCCATGTAATTTCTATAGCATCCCTGGCTGTACTATCTTCTGGTGCAAAACTGTGCAAAGGAGAGAGCTTTTAGTTCTCTTTCTCTTGTTTTTTTTTGGGGGGGCTGATAGCAGGAACCAGTGCTTTGCAAATGAGCAATGCGAGCAGATAGCATGGGCTGGGATGGAGAAGAGGCTGGCAGGGGCAGGTTTGGAGAGGTGCTTGAGTGAAGAAGGTAAGAGCCAAGACCAGCTCTTCCCTGAGCCTAGTCCCATGCAAGAGGGCTGACTTCAGGCAGAGCCACAGGCGTTTCTGGATGAGGCAGGCAGCAGTTACTTTAACATCTGCCACTGCTCCTGTCGGGAAGAGCCTTTAGCCTTGTCTCTTCTCCAGTTTTGTACTCAGGCATTGTGCCTACCTTCAGGCGTTGCAGCACTGTTTCAGCTTCCCATTGCGGTGGAGAAGGTGGCAGAGGTGCGAGTCACCCTTGCAGTGGTGACTTGTTGCATTCCTGGCACCAGTGTGGAGTCCTGTAGCTTACGTGGAGGCTTCAGTCAATGGCACTTGTGCTACTGCTGCCAGGGCTTGCACCAAATTCTGGCATCAGCTCCTCTTCCCTTCCATCTAACTGCTGGACTTGGCCCTTTGTGAACAGCCCTGATGTTTCGCTTTATCTGGGAGAAAGCTCTGCGGTGGGTTTCAGAAGAGCTGTGCTAAGGCTTGCTAACATCCCATGGCAGAGACCAGAGATGCCCATGCCATGGGGTAGGGACCTGACACAAAGGCAGTGCTGGCTCCTGACCAGTGTCGGGGATGATGTCTAGTCACTAGAGCCCCCCAGCAGCTTTCTCTGGCCTCTGCTTTCCTCAGGCTGAGCGGTCCTTGCTTTGGGTTTCTCTTCCCTGAAGTTTGTTTCTAGGCATGCCGCCTTAATTACACTAGCTGGTGGTCACTTCTGTGAAATTGTGACAGTGCCAAGGCCCTGGTCCCGTTACCTCAGAGCCTTAACTCGGCTGTACCTAGTCCAAACTATTCCCCCCCCACCCGCCCCCAGCTCCCTGTGCTGGAAGGCAGAAGTGCAAACAGCTTTAACCAGAACAATGTAGCATTGCCAGGGTAAAGAATGTGATTTACTTGCATATGTGTGGCATGTGAATGCCAGGGCCAGAGGGCACTGCTTGATTCCTCTCCTTCTTTCTTTCTTTCCTTTTTTTTTTTTTTTTTTCCCCTCCCCTTTCCCATTAGAGATGCCTGAGCCACTTGCTAGCACTTTTGTTTGTGAGTGAGGAGGAGAATGTGTGGGTTGACAAGAGGAGGTGGGAGTCTGAAACTGAAAAAGCCAACAAACTAGGAAAGCTTTGTAGACGAGTTTAAAATTAGTCTGACCCAGTGCTTTTATATTGCTGGAATTTAATTCGCCTGACACAGAGCCAGAGTTCCCAGGCTGTGGTCGAGGAGGTCCCGTGCTGTGAGGCACTCCCACGTGGCCATGGGTCTGTATCAAGCAGGGAGGCGTACCTGCTCTCTACCTCCTTCAGTTTGTGAAAGGTTGAAGAATTTCAGTTTAAAAAGTCAGGGACGCCTCACATATTTCTGCTGTCTTTATGTCTGTACCAGTGTGTGGCTTGTGTCCGGAGGCTGTGCTCCCTCAAACTGGGATACTGCTGTGTGTAAAAGCTGTTCCAAGCTTTTCCTTTCTCAGGCACGATTGTAACTGATTCTCTTCTGTTCCTGTTTACAGGTTGTGCAGCTTGACATTAAAGAAACTGGTAGTCTTAAAGGAATTGGATAAGGAGCTTATTTCTGGGGTCATTGCTGTCAAAATGCAGGTAATTGCTGCTTAGTTCTAAGAATTAAATGTGTTGCTTGGGTAAAAATACTGGCAGGTGCCTAAACTGAGTTTCACCTCCACATGAGGGTCCATTGTAGCCATGAGCTGCTTCTCAAGTACATCAGGGCATTGAGTCACTTGGGATCCTTCCCCTACTGAATTTCACTGTTGTAAGTGAAGAATATTGTTCACTAAGGGCTCAGCATGAGCTTATCTGTATGTAAAAATGCTCTTTACCAATCATACACTGTCACCTTTTCCTGAGCTGTCACTAAATCCAAGCCTGGTTTTCTATTTAAGGTGCTTCAGCTCACTTTAGGGCTGAGTATCTTGGTAACTTGGTCCTGGTTTGGGGGGGTCTGGAGACTGGGCCTTCCTCTGCCGATGGGCAGCTCTGCTGTCACGAGCCCAAATCATTTCGTAGCCAGGTGCTTGTCAGTGGATTTGTAGGGTGCCTGTGCATTTTAATTCATTTCCATAAAATACAGCTGTCATCCTAGGTAAATAACCCACTTTACAGCATTCGTTTGTGCCATTTAATTAGGTGCCTACATGTAGGTCACACTGCCTGGAGGCAGGCTAGGAAGGAAGGGGACTTGGTTCCATAGTGCGTCACAGCATCAGTTCGGCTCACGTGCTCACACCACTGCAAATGCTGAAGTACTTAATGACCAAAAGCCTAGAAGACCTGGAAGTAGAAAAATACCATTAACCGTGCTGAAAAGCAGCTGCTTTTCAAATAAAGAGCCAGGAAGACCCCTGCAGAGAGCTGGTTGTGTCACACGTGCAATCTAGCTTGGAAACTGAAATCATGAAGGCTTTATGGTGCACGAACATGCAGCTGAGGATGTAACCAGCATCTCTTATCTCCATGAGCAGTCCAGCTGGGGTACAAATGTGTCCCTCTATGTTGGAGGGGGTTCATGCACTCACAGCTGGGAGCAGAAAGGTAGAGAATCATTTCATGCACCTGGATTCATGGGAACCTCGGAAGAAGCATGGCTGTGGGCTTGCAGGCTGACATACTGCTTATCGGGGCTGAAAGCTTTCCATATGTTTGTACTCCTGGATGGTGGATGCATCACTGTAAGGGCCTGAGGCTTGCCAGTGAATGATCTATCTGTAGAGCATGTCAGACTTGCGTTGGAGGATTCAGTAGCTTTTACTAGAGCAAAACCTTCTTCCCTTGTCTGGGTTACTGCTGACTGCTTACACTTTTTCATGGGTGAAAAGGTTGGAAATACTGCCCCAGACCTGCAAGTCCAGAGGGGGTTTTAACATGTGGGACTTTCTTGTCAATTTTGGGTACATGTTGTGATCTGCTTTGCTACGGTAAGTCAGACACTGGACCTGAGCACTATTTTCTGCGGTCCTTTCTACACCAGGACAGTTCCCTGAAGAACTGGAAGGCAGAAGGACTTGCCCTGTTTGGGGTGCTCATCTGCCAAGTCCAGGCTGCAGCTCACATCCTCAGGCCGTCCTTCTTTTGCCTTTGATCTGTCCTTCCAGTTGACCTAGAGTTGAGAGTGGCTGGAATGACTGCTGTCCCAGAGGGTCCCTCACCTTGGGTATCCCTTGTGCTAGATCAGCACCCATATTTCTTTGTGATGTGGTGTTTCTTGGTGGGTCAGTAGCACTGCAAGTGTCTTGGACGCAGGCAGATTTGAAGCCCCGTTATTAAAAGGCCATTTATTGCTTGTAGGTGATGATGCTGATGCTGCTGACAAGCTCTTTCAAGGACACTTAATTTGCCAGCACTCAGGTTTCTGTCATGGCTATTGTTTGAGGCTGGTGATACTGGATCATCAAATATATGATCTCTGTCAAATGACTCACTGCCTTTGTATGGGGAATTACAGGAGTGAGGTGTCAGGCACCAGAGTCCTTCCAAAGGGGATGACTGAATTCAGACCTAATGAGAGCATCTTACCTGCATTTCTTTCTCTCCATGCAGCCTCCTGAACAGTGATGTTCAAAGAGTTGTCAGTTCTATTTCCCAAGCTGTTGCTCTGTTTATCTGCTGCAGTCTTTTAAAAGCAGCTATATTTGGTCTTTCATTAGCTTTTGAGTTGCATAACAAGTAAAGCAAGATTGCTGCCATTAGGAGCTTTGCACCACTGGAACAGATGCCGCTCTGCCAGCAGCGAGGCTAGCTGTGCTTTACTTGCACATGTGCTGCTTTTCCTGGGGGGGACCCTTCAGTTTCTCACCCTGCTCTGCTCTGCCTTCTGGTCCGCCGGAGCTTGGGCACCTCAGCTTTCCCACAGAGGAGCCCGCGCCGTGTTGTGCAGGAGCTGAGGCACCGCTGCAATCACAGCGTTCACTTTGGCTGCCTGAGCAACACGCCTGGGGAGGAAGGGGTGTAAACGAGTCTCTGCTTCTCTCTCATCTCAGTATGCTATTTGATGCCGATATGGGCAGACCAGGTTTTCTTTTGGATGTAGCTGGGAGGCGTTTACCCCCCAGTCTGCCTCTGATTTCCTAGATGCTGCTTTTTTGAGAGCCACTGTTCTGTGCTTCTGGGAGATCAGCCCGTAGGGACAAAGGCAGATCTGCAGCCTCAGCAGAACATTGAGCCAGGGACCTCTGAAACTTGCCACTGTGTTTGAACAGCGCAGAAGGATTTGCTAGGCAGCAGTCTGTTATGCTTTCCTGCTAGTTTTCCCCGAAACATTCTCTGAAATGAAATGCTCACACAGTAAATAGCCCAGTAACTCGGTTAGCGTACAGCAGCCCAAACACAGTGTTGATTTGGAGTTGCCCTGTAATACTATCAGGTCTCCAGACTTCACTGCGATGCTTAGTGGATTTTTTTCCTTTTACAACCTCAACTACTCGCAGTTGTTTAAACAGATTAAAATTTTGGCTTTCCCCAGGTAGGGGTGTGTGCACAAAAAGACCAGTCCGTCATGGCTAATGCTGCAGATTTCAGCATGCCGCTGCAGCCTCCAGACCCGGGAGATGATGAGCCTTGTACCTATTGGCTGAAGTAAAAATATGAGACTTGAACTTGAGGGGTGGGGGTTGACTCATAGCTTTTGAATGCTGGGGTTTGGCAGAACAAAAGCTGCTTTGTTGCAGTTAGGGACAGTAAATATGCCCAAATCTTTATTAGTCAAACATCTCCCTTTCATGTCATTAATATTTCACAGAAATGCAAGGTCAGACCTATTTGTTCACTGTCTTTGTGGTAGTCCCTGACAATGTTTCCAGGGTTTCAGTAAATAGGACTGGAGTGGGATGTAAGGGGTTTTGGGGCTTCTGGGGAATTCACCCAACAGACTTTGTTTCCGTACAGGGCTCCAAGCGCATCCTGCGGTCTCACGAGATTGTGTTGCCCCCGAGTGGACACGTGGAGACAGAGCTTGCACTGACCTTCTCGCTGCAGGTAAGGTGGGATATGGCCTTGGGGCAAGTGAATGTGCTTGCTGGACTTGCTGCTTTGCAGTGAGGAGAGGTGCATCGTGGATCTGAGGTGAAGATCCTCTAGTGCTGCCAGAGATGCTTGTTCTTAAGGCAGTCCCAGCCACTTCTGAAGAGCTATCTGAGCTCTTTTGGCTTGTCTCTGGACAGTCAGCTGTGGGGAATTTGAGCGAAAAATAGCCTAGATGCTTCCGGGATCTGGGGAGGGTGAAGCCCACTAGGAAGGCAGCCATGTCAACCCTTAGAATTGTTCTTGGGATAAACCCTGTGTCATGGAACGCAGGTCTCTAATCCTGACCTGTCTGGGGGGAACAGGCAAGTTAGACACTAGCTGTAATTTGCATGTCCTCAGTGCAACAGCACAGATTTTGTCTGAATTGCCTCTCAGCAGGGAGGGCCTGGAGCAGTTTGCTGGTTTGCAGTGTTAGGGCACCTTCCTTGTTGTGCGTCCTGTGTTTGGAGCTGAGGAACATGAGGACTTTGCAGTGTCTCCTCTTCATGTGATGGCTGTGGCAGGAACTGGAGCAGAGCAGGATGGCTCTTTTTTGCCTTTTGTTGCCTTCCTTATGAGTGGACACTGGAGGGTGACAGCCACGGGGAGTGGCATGGAGTATCGAGCTGATGGAAAGCTGTAGTAGGAATGGGACAGGTGAACCTCTGATTTGGAGTTGTGGAGGGAGGCACCATTTGGGGAAGCAGGCGCAGTACAGCCAGGAGTAACTGTCCACATAGTCACAGGAATAGCTGGGATTTGGAGCAATGTATCTGGATTATCTGTGTTTTGGGACTGTTGATTAGATCTTGAAATCAAGAGTTTGATCTGCTAAGGAGAAAGGCTCAAGTGGTGATGTGAGACAGACTCGTTGTTACTGAGAGCTGTGCAGACTTGAAGCAGGTAAGATTTCATTGCCGATGGATGATAACCCTGCAACTGCCCAGGCAGATACACAGATGTCTGATGCTTCTGGTTCAGTCCTGATGCAGCCCACAGCCTGGGTTAACCGCAGCCTTGCTTCTCTTCCTTTGTGAACAGGAGTAACAAAGCCACGTGCCAGGGATATGTGTGCTTGGGTCCTGGGGCTGCAGCTTTCCCATGGCTGGGAGCAGAGCTGTAAGATGAGCCAGGTCTGCTTCTGCCAGTCCTGTGTCAGCAAGGAGCAAGTATTTCTGCAAATCTCTTTGGAATTAATTTGGAATATGTTTTTTTTTTTTTTTGGGGGGTTGCGACGGGGGCAAGTCAGAGCAATGCTGCAGTAGGATGCAGAGCATTGCCTTTAACTTGATTTCCCCTGAAGGGACTGGGAATTGAGCCAGAATAGGACAGAGCAATGTCTGTGATACTGAGCCTTCAGAAGAGGTGAGCATGCTTAATGCAGAGATGTGCTGCTGGTCTCTGACTGCAGGAAGGATTGGTGGTCTTGGATGCAGTAAGGCCTGGGAAGCCTTCCTGAAATGGCACAGAAGGATTTTTACGACAGTTTTTATTGTTTCTTAATTGGACAATGGCTGGAAGCTACTCCTAGCTTAACAACTGCAGCTTAAGCCTGATACAGTCTGAATTTGGTGACTGGGATATATTTGGGAGTGATGATGGTCCACAAAATAAAAGCATGTGGATGTCACAGCCTAAAAAGGTCTTGGTGTCTTGCAGCAGCCAGTTTCTCCATATCATACTGTCAGCTCTTCAAACTCTGTGCCTTGCTTTCTGCTAGCTGTCTGGATTTGCAGCCCCTCGTATCTTCACAGTCACTGCCTTCTCAGCTGCTTCTCCTTGGTGAAATTCTTGTGCTTTTTTGCAGAGAGTGTTTCCTCATCAAAGCTAGGCTGGAAAGGTGACAGTGCAGGCTGGCATAGTAGCAAGCAGCCTGTTGTGTCTGGCAGGCTCAAACAGAAGGGAGGAGTTTCCCGTTGCTCTGTTACACAGCTGGAGTGAGACTGGAGTTAGTGGTGTGACCGATCCTGTTTGATCTTGCTAGCTAGGGCTAGACCAGCGGTAGGTAGCCTTTCTGGCAGGTGAGTTACCATCACCCTCACTGCTGGAAGGGCTGCTTCTCCTGACCCTCCGTGGGTTTCACAGGATCAAGTGGAATTCCCCAGATATTCCAAGCACAGCATTGCAGCTCTCCAGAGCACTTAATTCCTGTGTTTGATCTAATAAGCCTTTCCAGATGGAAGCTGGGGCTTCAGAAAGGATGCTTTGCTCTGACTCTTGCTACTCTGGTGTGTGTGATGGCCCCCTCTTCTCACCCCTCAGAGGTGCCTTGGAGTGTTTGGTGTTTCCTCTAAAAGTCCTGTTTTGAAGTGTTTTGAGCCAAATTGTTTTCCTCTTCAGTCTCTGTCATGGACTAACACGTACTGAAAAGTTTTGGTCAAAGCTGTTCTGTAGAGTTGATAAGCCATGGCTGGAGTTAAAAATAGCTTGTCTGTGCAATGCAAATGGCTTGGCTTTTCTTCTAGAGGCCCGTGCTTTTAACGGAGGAGCTGAGTGGCCTGAGTCTCTCTGCACTTTTATCTTCTCTGTGAATGCTCATCAGAGGTGACCAGGCAATACACCTTTGAAAAACAGAAACTTGCACATGTGTGGACTTGAGCTGTCCAGTTTCATCCCGGAAAATTGTACATGTTGAAATCAAGCTGGCCTGGGACCAAGTGTGACTTTGGACTTCAGTTGCAGCCTTGGTGTGGCCCAAGTGCAAGGAGTCGTCCCTCTCCCCTGCTGCCCTTCCAACACATGGAAGGGTCACACAGACAGGGAAACTGGAGATTTGAATGCAAAAAGTGCCTCTGGCTTTTTGAGTCTCTCTTGCCCCTTCCCCCCAGTAACTTTCTTCCATCCTCGTTTAGGGATGTTGCA
Organism: Podiceps cristatus; assembly: GCA_000699545.1. Classification (NCBI taxonomy): domain Eukaryota; kingdom Metazoa; phylum Chordata; class Aves; order Podicipediformes; family Podicipedidae; genus Podiceps; species Podiceps cristatus. The sequence goes on along the minus strand of KL254780.1, from coordinate 51,293 downwards.
CATCTGTAAAGTCACAGGTTCCATTCACATCTGGATGCAGGTGTGTTTTGAGGTTGTCTTTTAATTACATGGGCTGCTGTTCCTCTCTTCCACCAGGCCGCTTCCTTGTGCACAGCAGGTCTTGCTCTTGCAGAGCAATCAGTTAATTAGTATTCTGCTTGTTTGTGTGGCCACTGCTCCCAACTCTGCGTAGCAGTCAGGCTTGCTCTGGACTGCAAATTAATATCTTGGGGTTTCTGGTGGCACTCAGCACTTGTGTTTATCAAACGTTTTGATAGGAAGTTATTTTCACAATGTCCCAAGAGCGGGGGAAAAAAAAGACAGATGTATGTCTTTCCTGCAAGAGAAGCATCCTTCAGGTGGGAATGTCCTGTTTGAGATCCCTGCAATTAGTTTCTCTTATCTGCAGGTTTCTTAGTGCTGTCTATTTTGTGTATTTGGAGCATGTGTCCCATTCACCTCTTCTCAAGATGAGATTTGGCTACCTGGTCAGGTGGCTGCTGTATTTTTTCTTGAAGATTGCTCTTCCTTTGCACAGTTTCTTCCTCCCTCAGCCAGTGAGCTGGGCCCCGGGGACTGTCTGGTGGCATCCTGGCAGAAGGCAGGGCCTGACTGCACTAACACGTGGTGCGGATGAGCAGGGCAAGCTGAGAGATCATGGTTAGCCCCCCTCTTTCCTTGATAGTGTCTGCTTGACTTCCCAGCCTCTCTGTTCTTGGGGAGTTTTTCGGGTGATATATAAACAAATAAGTCTTGGAAGGATTTATGTCTTTGCAACATAGCTTGGCAGTAGGACAGGATTTTTCTTGACTTAACTACATGAAATACAACCACTTGGAGCAATAGAAGCTTGAGTATGTTAATACTGGAAAATACTGACAGTTGCAAGAGCCATGTGCCTGAAGGAGATGGCATCGTCCTGGAGAGAATCATTGTGTGACTTTGTAGGTCTCTGTGCTTTAGCAAAATAGGCATCGGCAAATCCTTGGCCTCCTCGTGGCTGTGCTTCTCTTCACTTGCCATTCGGAGCACAACAGGCTCATAAACATGTGCAGTGGAGGGTCAGACACTGAGAAGTGTCCGTGTGCTGGAGGGAAGGCAGCGTCCTGCCGCGAGTGCGGGGCTCCGGCTGTCCCTGCCACTGCATGCTGCCCGCTGTCGGTGCAGGGGCAGCTCGTGCCCCGGGCGGCACCTCTGGGGCTCCAGGTCTGGGCAGCCTCCATTTAGCTGTTGGGGGAAGCCTCTCCTGGAGGCTCCTCACCTCTGGAACCGGGCTTGGGCTCAGCCCTTCCCAAACTGAATAGCTCCTCTGTGCCCCTGGATTGTGTTTTCAGTGTGCTTGGCTGGGGAATTGAAAGCCCAGAGCTGAGCTGTTCAGGCAGAGATGAAGGCTTCCTTGGGAATGCAGGATTGTCTGCTGAGCGTGAGGTAGCTGTAGGCACTTCTAAAAGCCCCGGGTTAATCCTAGGAATGGAGTTTACTTCTGAGGCAGGTAGCTGGGGAGATGATGACAAGAGACATAATAAATGTTTCCATTGTGTTTCTGACCGCAGTACCCTCACTTCTTGAAGAGAGAAGGCAACAAGCTTCAGATCATGCTGCAGCGGCGGAAGCGGTACAAGAACCGAACCATTTTAGGCTACAAGACTCTGGCTGTGGGGTCTATCAACATGGCTGAGGTGAGCAGCATTTAGCATGGTCTCTGTTTACAAAGGTGGACATTTCCCTTCTCTTTAAACCCAGTGTTGTCACTTTCTTCATTGCAAAGTACCTGGCAGGATTTCATCTAGTTGTCTTAATAACTGTAGTCGTTATTCCAGGGCAATATTTTTAAAATATTTTACTACTAATAATACTGGACATTTTCTGGATAACATCTGGAGCTAAAGATTTCATGAGGCTGGCTTATTACCTGTGAGAGTTTTGTTGTTATGTGTGGTAGGGTTTTTTTCAGAGTTGGGAGTCCCGATCATTTAATCGAAATCAGTGCTGTCCCCTTTGGATTCAGGACATTTCACCTTAAGTTTAAAACTAGTAAATATATTCTTTTATATCACGTTTCCCAGAAGGAACAGCAGAAGTTGCAGTGTATTTGGTTCAATTGAACTTAAGTGTGCATTTGTCTCGAGTCGGTCTTAAAAGTAAAACATTTTGTTGTTTTGTTCTGTAAGTGCAGAACAAGACAGAGTCACTCGGGCAAGCCTTCCAACCCTAAGAAATGTTAAAGTTAAAGCAAGGTTTGCTGTGCTTCGCTATGCCACTCTGAGTTCAGGATCAAGCAGTTTCTCTCATTTAGCTTCAAATACCCTTTGCAATTCTTATTTCGTGTTGTTGGCAATTTAGGTGGAGTTCTATTTGTGAGAGGTAAACAATAAAATTTTCACATTTGCATCTGAAAATTAATGCTGGAATCAAGTATGGATAAATTATTCACTAATGCTTTCTGAATAGCTTAGCTCTCTGCTTCATTATTTCATGCCCTGTTTAATGTCTGCTCTTTCTGTTTCTGAGCAGTTAGAGATGGGTTTAGCAAAACCAAGTTCAGCTTAACACCAATAGTTTTCATTCTGACTGCATTCTGTCAACAAATCATTTCCATCGCAAATAAGCTAGTGTTATGTTGTGGTGAGTTACTACAATTTCAAATATTCATTATAAGGACCACTCCTTGTGTGTGAGTTCAGCTTCCTTAGACTTGCAGTAAATGATGAGTTTCCCTTTTGGAATTTGCCAAATTCTGAATTGTGGTGTTGTAGCTAACATTTTTCCTGTACCGTGTTTGATTTCTTTAAGAACTAGAAATTAAATACTGCTGTAAGGCAGAAAACATGTGGGCCCATTAATTAGACCCATCAGTGAACTTCCAAGGGTTGGGCATTTGCTGTTGCTGCATGTGGTTTTTCTTATGTCTTTTTGTAATGTCAGCTGACTGAGGTTAGAAGGTCAAAATTTTTCAAAGGTTCACTGTTTTAGGAAATAGTTGCTCTCCAGCTCATCTGGAGTATTTCTGAAATTGAAGACCAATTTTACAAGCCCCCCACCCCCCTCTTTGCAATTTGTAGTATAATGACCCCTAAACAGCACTGACACTTTTTTTTTTCTTAAAAAAAAAGTTCTCTTGGCTGTTGAAACAAAGCAGTGAATTGGAGTGTCAGTCTGAGCAAAGTTTAACAGCAGGGGGGCATATGTTCCTCATCAGCTGAGCTCTTTTTAAAGCCATGTGGGGGGCTGATAAAGCGGCCTGGTGTGTGTTAGAAAGCTGAGGTGCAGACATGGGGAAGCACTTTCTGACTCTGGAGGGACGAGCGAAGAACTTAAATCTTAGGTTCTGGGGAGAGCCCTGTGAGCTGTGAGTGGCAAAGGAAGGAGAAACCCACACCAAGATGTCCCTCTGCCTCAACCATTGTCTTGTTTTTTGTGACCCGCTGCTTTGTTATCCTGCAGTGGCTAGCTCCTCTGAGATTCAGGTGCCAGCTCTCTGGGGCAGGTATTTTTGCTTTAGGAAGCACTTTGCATCTGTATCTCACCAAGAATTTTTGCCTTTACTGTCTCTTCTGCTGGGCTTTAACACAGAAGTTCCTTAATTAGGTGTTCAGAAGGTTGGTAGCTTGGTAATTCAAATCAGTACTGTGCTGTGGAAGCAAATACGTAGTAATGAGGTAGTCAAGTATTGTGCTTCAAGGATGAGCTAAGCAACTGTCAAGCTGAGAATGCTTTCTTTCCTTCCATCGCTTCTGTTAGCACTCAAATAAAACCTCAACTAGCATTATGTATTGCCTGCAAGTGGCTCCTGCAGTTGCAAGGTGCTGGCTTACTTCTGCACTTGGAAATGTGGAGTAACTCTACAAACATAAATAAATCTTGTAGCATGCAATGATGCAAGTTTAAATACATTTAAACGCAGATTTGTGCTGCTTAATTCCTGTCCCAGGTCATGCAGCACCCAACAGAAGGTGGCCAGGTTCTGAGCCTTTTCAGCAACATCAAAGAGGCTGCAGTGAAGGTAGCAGAAATCTGGATCTTCTCCTTGTCAAGTCAGCCAATTGACCATGAAGACAGCACTATGCAGGCCAGCCAGAAAATCAAGTCTACAGGTAAGTGTACAACCACATGCTCTGAGGACCAGTGTCTTCCTGAACTAGCTGGAGTTAAACCCCCTGGGCTTAGCTGCTTCCTGGGACAAATGAGAACTGCTTTGCACAAGTTGCTGTGTCTATAACTGATTAATGCAAAGAAAACCCACTTTGCAAACCTGTTGCTGGGTAAGCAGGGAGTGTGACAGGAGTCACACACAGGGGATTAGATTGTCAAAGCTTCTCCTGCATATCACACTAGGCCTGACCCATCCAGCAAGGGTTAGCTGTGTTCTCGCCAATGTTCTTCCACCGTTACTGGTGGGTCTGTTGAGAACCTGTAGCTTCTCACCTGGCTAGCAGTGTTGTATCCAGGAGATTCATGTTTGAGCTACTCTTCCAACTTTTTTCCTTTGAATATTCTACAATAAATCTTATTAATTTAGATGAGACCTGCAGACCTGCAACACGTTTTGCTGTGGACTATGGCCTGGTTTAATAAGTGTAAATCTGTGATATTGTGCACCGTATAGGGAAGTCATTGGATTTCTACTTGCAACAAACTTTTTATTTGGTACTAGCTGTCTGCTCACTATTAGAGTGACCTGCTGAAGGCAGTGCATGCAGGTGCTTGTTGTTGCCTGAGGTCAGGCAGCTCACCTGAAGTGTCATATCAATGAAGGATTGAGACTCTACTGGCATGTCTTACTTGCTCCTTTAAGCCAGTTATGCCTGTGTTAGGGGGAAAAGGAATTTCCCTTGTGGAGAAACCTCTTTACTTGCTGCTATTCACCAGGTGGTTCTTTCCAGGGTAAAAGGAGGGTGGCTTTTCAAGGAGCCTTATCTGTGTGCTGTTCCTTCCTTCTTATTAGATGTGTTTCTCCTTGTTCCTTACCTCCAGGCAGTTCCCATCTCACTGGTTCTAGAACAGATAGAAGATAAACTAGCAGGCATCTGCTTGTGTGCCTCCTTTCTTGATTTGTGACTGTTAGTTGGCCTTCTCTGCTCCTGAGATGAGACTGTCCCCTCACCTTAAAGGAGTTTCACAGGATCTCTCCCCTCTTTCCTTCCCTTTCAGACAACTATTCCGAGGAAGAGTACGAGAGCTTCTCTTCTGAGCAGGAGGCCAGTGATGATGCCGTACAGGGCCAGGTACTGTTTAGGGCATGGCTTCTCCCTGTGAGGGCTTCAGTAGAGCATGTACACTCTCAGCTCGTGCTTAAAACTAAAAGCCTATTTCTTTAGCTAAACCATGACACTGCTAGACTGTCACTGGGTGTTTAGCTACAGTGGCAGAAGGCCTGCACAGTAACCCATTTCTTCCACCATGCTGTGATTTATCTGTTCGGGAGTTTGGACTTGAGCTCCCTTTAAATACTCATACATTAGCATCCTTGTGTGTTTGTTTCTCTGCTTAATGGCCAAGGCATCAATTGATTGCTTCTGTAACGCTGATTGGATTCAAAGAGCCCAACTAGATTCCCAGCTGTAAGTATAGGGCCAGTGGGGCCCAAGGCAGTCTTAGTCTTTAATACCTTCTGCAAAATAGGTCCTTACGGACGACCCCCTGGCTAGGTGTGAGGTGCTTTTGAGTTTGGGTCTTACTTGCTTTCAGACTCTGGCATCGCATGCCTTCCAGCTCTTGGAGTGTACTGAGAGAGGAACCCACCTAAATGTGGGGCTGTGACTATCCTTGTTCTTTGAATGTAGAACTAGGGCTGTCTTGCTTCTCCAAGCTGTTATTTCTGGCTCTCTGCAAACATGGTTCACTTCCTTTTCCCTCTGCCATCAAAACTGCAATTAAGACAAATGCTGAAAGTCTGGAAGACAGGAGCAGCAGGTTCATCTTCATGGAGGGAACATTTTTAGCACTTAAATACTCATGTGTCCCCAGATCTCAAAGGTAACACAGGAATCCTCTTTCTGTTCAGGATTTGGATGATGATGAGTACGAGCTGGGGAAGCCCAAGAAGCAGCGGAGATCGATAGTAAGAACGACGTCCATAACCAGGGTTGGTGGAAATTAGTTTTACTAACACTGATGGGGCTTGGTCAGGATGTGGAGTGCATGTGGCGTATGGGAGCAGCAGTGCTGGACATGCTGGCCCAGCCAGGGAGCTTGAGGGCATGGTCACAGCATGTGAAGAGCTAGCAGAAGCAGCTAGTTCAGGGAATAGGGCTCAAGGCGTGTGCATGTGCTGTCTTGAGCGTCCTTTGGCTGCAAGGTTAAGGAGCTCCAAAAATTGTGTGTGTGAAATTCACCCCCATGAAGAGGCCAGTGCAGGATCCATACTCCTCTAAGTCCCGAGAGTAGCCTTAAGTGAAGGGAAGCTCTTCTGCTTGTCCTCTGCAGGGGAGAGGCCAGTGGGAAGGTATCAAAATGAAGCTGAGTAGCTCAGTCAGGGGCTGGAGCTTGACAGATAAACCTGAGGTGGTGCATGTGGTGCTAAGGCAAAGAAGTAGCTGGATATTGAAGGTTTTGGCAAGTCGCATGCAGCTGTTCACCCTCTCACAGCATACACGTATGACTGCAGACCTGCACTTCTGTGTGGAGCACTGACTTCTGCTTGACCGTGCCATCGTGCAGCTTTCTGCTTACACGAGTGTTTATGCACGTCTGTGATGACAATCACTCTAAACTATCAGGATGGGCTAGGTTTTCTTTTTTTGGACTTACTCCTAAGTTTGTAGATCATTGTACCTCCTGTGAGGCTATTTCTGAAATCCGTAGTTTGATAAGGTCTGAAATAAACTCTGTTTTGACCTGAATCTGCCACTAAAAAGACCCCCTGTATGAGACAGGAGCATGCTGGGTCATACCCTTGGTGCCCTCAGTGTTGTGTTCCCGTGTCAGTGACCAGCCAGAACAAGATACACCACTTGGTAATAAACCAAGCAGCTTCCTGTTAGAATAATGTCTTTCCAGCCACTAAACTGATACAGAATCTCCAGTGTGTGGGGCTGGTGCAAAGCCTAGGTTTGGTGCTGACAGAATCTCCAGTGTGTGGGGCTGGTGCAAAGCTAGGTTTGGTGCTGACAGTTAAGTTAACATCAGTCCAGCTCCAAACCCCACAGGTCTCCTGTCTGCTGACTGTCAAACCATTCAGGCCAGCAAACAGCTCTTGCCATGTCACCTTTAGCTACTGCACGCTGTGTGTCCCCTCCACAGACTGCCGTGCTTATCCAAGGTGGTCTGCGTGATGGACAGTTTTACTTGGCATCCTGAGTCAGAGGACAATTCTCACTATCGTGAGAACATCCTGGCCTCCCAAGTGCATTGGGGAGAGAAAGAGGGCAGTCTTTGGAAAGTCTGTTTTGAGGCCTGGTGGATTTATTTCACCTAAACTTCAGCTGTCTAAAGGTGGTTGCAGTATGCATATTAGGTTGGTCAGTGATAGAGAAGGGCTGGGCAGCTGGCAGATTTCAGCTGTTTGGTCCTACAAGAGAGAGCAAGCTCTTGGGGGCAAGTAAACACAAAAGTAGTACAGCAGTTTGGCTTGTGTTGTTTTGGACTTGGTGCCTGCTGTGTCCGGGCTCTGGGGGTATCAGATTTGAAAAGCATTTTTCTGATAGGCGAGTGCTAAGGACAAGCCCCACAACTTCTCTGCAGCCAGTCAAATAAATGAGCCTGCCAGGATGAACTGCAAGCTTCTGGAAAAACAATGCTTTGTTGGTAGAAAACACATTGTGCTTTGGGTCAGAGGGCAGATGCCTGTGTTGGCTCACCCTTGTTAAGAATCAGAAAAGTTGACTGTCAACTGTTTGCCAGAAATTTATCAAACAGGTACAGGAGGTGATCTTGCAGAGAGAATAATTTGTTATTCACTGTGTGTCCAACCAAGAGTGGTGTGTCCAACCAAGAGTGGTGTGCCCATCCGTCAGGGTCAGAAGGTTTTTAACGCTTGGTGGAGTGGGACCGAGTTTGCTGTAATGCAGGAGAGAAAGTATCATAGGTGTGGAAAGGGTTATTTCAACACGTGAACAGCAGCGACTTGGTTTCTGGTGCCAGGAGTTGTTTGATTTGAAGCAGCAGCTAGAGCACCAGTGTCGGATGTGTCTGGGCTTCTTGCAGACTGGAGAAAACACTTCATTTACACTTTACTTATGCAAAAGTGTCTTTGACTTGCAGCAACAAAACTTCAAACAGAAGGTTGTGGCATTACTGAAGAGATTTAAAGTGTCTGACGAGGTAAGTAATTTGGTCCGTAAGCCTTCCTGTCTGTCTGTTGCCCTCTAACTGCTTGGTGCACCTTGCTTTAGTCTTCAGGAACACTCCTGTTTCCCCCCGGTTCCCTTCATTTTGTTTTAAAGCCTGCAGTGGATGGGACCTTTCCTTGTGCCCCGGCCTTGCATGGAGGCTTGAGGGCCAACTTTAAAATGTCATCAAACATTTTCTAGATCGAGTTTTATCAAAACCAGATTTTGGCAACCACGTATGTACCCATTAGTTTTGCAGACTGCTTTAATATTATCTTTGACCCTTTCAAAGGCAAGTAGTCTGCTGTGTATGTTGCTTGTGAAGTGAAATCCTAGCCTGTTTGATCATCTTACTAGAACAGCCAGGCAAGACATGAAAAACTTGGATAGGGAATGCAGATCCACAGGAAAGTCAGCTGTCTGGTCAGAGCTGAAAATGAAAGAGATCCAGAACCCAAGAAGCCTGTGTAACGTTAAGTATCTAATACAAAACCAGTTAGCATCTCAACTGGCTCTCCGTGTGCTGATTTTGTGGAGTAACTCCTCGTGCTTCCTTATGTTTCCAAACAGTCCTGTTAGCTTTGCTTTTCTTCCCAGGTTAGCTCAGCAGAGTTAGCACCCGTAACTGAGGTCTCAGCCAGCTGAGCTGCTGCTTTTCTGGAGCTGCCCTTCAAAAAGCAAGCTCTGAACTGTGCACGGCTGCCTGCCTACCTTGGTGTCTATGTGAAGCAGCCTGTGGAAGTTCCGTGGGAGATGTCTGTTCTCTTCGGCCTTGCGTGCATGAGAGCTGATCCTTGTCCAGGTTTCAGGCGCCTCCTGTGGACATTTTTGTCATTTCTGCCTGCTTGGGTATCAAATCGGGGTGTCACGGCAGCTCTTTCAGTGAGACCCAAGACAGGTTACACTGTTGGGAGTACTGCGTTTCTGTACTTGTTCTAAGAAAAGCATGTTTCTATTAGGGGTCTTCTTAAAGCTTTGTTTATTGAATTGTGTTGAATAACGGACGTAGTCTACAGCTAATAGCTTGTTTGCGGATGCGTGGTCCAACAGGTAACTCCTGCTTAACCAGATGCTGACAAGGTGACCCAAAACAAGCACTTCTCATACACTTAATGTTTATATTGGCAGTAGTATCCTTGCACTAGGAACAAAATCTTACTCCCAAGACTGATGTGCCACAGTCCTTGGGGAAGCTCAGGTGACATGGGGTCAGTCTGGCTCCTAGGGGAGTCACCAATGCCTGCTTTTGTCCTGCCTGTAGGTTCTGGATTCAGAGCAGGACCCAGCAGAGCACGTTCCGGAGGTGGAAGAGGACTTGGACCTTCTGTATGACACACTGGATATAGAGAACCCCAGTGACAGCGGGCCAGAAATGGAGGATGATGACAGTGTCTTGAGCACTCCAAAACCAAAGTTAAAGTAAGCTGTTCCTGGGCCAGAGAGAGACCATGCGCATTGTCAGCACAGATTGAATGTTATTTCTATTTCCACCCCTCCATTCTGCTTTTTCCCCTCTTGACCTGCTAGAGGAGCCCTAGAGTGTGTTGTTACGACTTCAATGACTGCTTGTGAGCTGGGGGTAATGGGGGGGTGCGTGTGTGTGTCTAACTTCCCTTCAGTCTTCCTTGTTCCCTTTGCAGATGTTCTGCCTGCCCTGCCACCGGAGCACAGGGGTAGGAATTGCTGACAGGCAGACAGTAGAATTAAACCATACACAGGAATTTTGAAGAAGTGGTAGAAACAGCCAGGAAATCTGTGCTAAGACAGAAGGAAATGTGGTTGGAAGCTGCAGAAGTAGAGACAGGAATGGACAAGGCAGACTGTGTCTTTCTGGAAAAGCTGATAAGACCCTGGGTGGAAATAGAGTCTTTGCAGGGTTTAAGGAAACAGAACTGCAGGAAACAAAGGAGTTCCTGAGGGCCCGGGGGGACCAACTGCACCACACGTACAAACGCAAGCCTGTTCTGAACTGGCTTTTGTGGGCACTGGGGTATGGGCAATCACAGCATTGTGGAGCTGAGCTGTGGATCACTGGCTCAGGGTCTCGAGCAGATGCAGATGAGCTAACAGAGCTATGTCACGTCCCTGCCAAGTAAAGACTGAAAACATGAGACAGAGCTGCCCTCGTGCTTCTGGCATGTGGTTGCGTGCTCGGGCCTTCAGTGTTGTGACACCTCTGAGACAAGCAAAGCCTCCCACTGCAGCCAGTCAGTACAGTGTCTGCTAAACGCCAGCTAATTACCAGGTGCCATAATATCCTAATTAATGTAGAATAACCTAGTTGGACTAAGAATAGATTCTGAGTCTGGAGTGACTTGTTCCCGATCAGTGAGCCAGATGATGTCAAGGATAGACTGGGGCAGCAGTGGTAAGTGATGGGGCTGGGGCCTTATAAAGGCGTTTGGAGCTTGACCCAATGTATTGCCAGTTGGTAGGCCCTGCCTTGAAGGGATTTGAAAATAGATGTTGTGGTAAGCAGCTGCTTTGAAACAAGCCAAAACATTTTACTGTACATACTGAGATCTCATGCCCTGTTCCCTGGAGCCAAGAGGCTGACTATTCTGGGATATGTGATTTCTGGAATAAGAACTTATTGTGTCTGGTCCTGGGGAAACGCTCTGTGGTTTGCTGTGTTTGGTTCTTGTGTTCATATCTTGAAAGGGACGTGATAAATGCTGATGCTTGTAGGCAGGTTTTACCTGCAGCAACAACAAAAAAATCAGTTCCTTAAATTGTAATTGAGTCTTGTAGCCTGGTGTGATGAGCTGCCTTTTTACATGGAAGCACAGTCTGATTGTATGCACTACCTTATCTTACTGAGCAAATGTGTAACTGGATCCTGGGGCTGGCAACCAAATCCAGATGCAAGCTGGAAATAAAATGCGTATTAGCACCAAGAGTAACTTACCCGCAGGAGCAGAGTATCAGTGGGGGGTAGTAACTCTAGTTGCTGTATTTCATTCAAGGGCTAGACCCTGTCTGGAATGGTATGTAGTTCAAGCAGCATTTGCAAAGCTGAAATGGGAATTGCAGTGTGAAACTTTGCACCTGGTGCTTGGGGTAGTGAGGATACAACTGCTTGTGTGGGGTGAATGTGCATTCTGTGTGTTCTGCTGTGGAAAAATGCTGGACCCAGGAAATAGCCTGGATTTTATGGTGTTTGTGCTGTTTGTGCACCAAAAAAAACCCAAAAAACAACAACAAAAAACCACCACCAAACCAAAAAAACCCCAAAAGCTGCTGTTTGTGCAATGTGAGAGTGTGCAAGTGTTCCTAGTAAGAACTTTATGGTCTGCTGTGTGACATGTGACATGTTGGATCCATTAGATGGAGTGTCGTTGTCAGGCCTAGACAAGGACTTTGTTTTCTCTTGCTGTCCTGGAGACCTCCTCCTCCTTTCAAAAGTAGCCTATAAATTTTACTGGAACCATTGGGGAGCAGTAAGACACCCTGGGAACAGTCATGTTGCTTTGCTGTGAATGTGGTGGACTTTCTCTGTTAGTGTGTCTGATAATGAGAAACTGATTTTGCTTTCCTTATTCAGACCTTATTTTGAAGGACTGTCACACTCCAGCTCTCAGACAGAAATTGGTAGCATCCACAGCATCAGGAGCCAGAGAGAGCCATCAAGTCCTGTAAGTCATGTTTCAAGAAAGTTATCTATCTGCTGGTAGTATAACAGAGCTGCAATGTCTCTATTTGCATGTGTAAATTAAAGCACTTTCTCTGACCTCCTCCAAAGACTTGGATGCAGAGATATGAATTTTCTGCTAAGAAAAAAAAAAAGGGGGGGGG
>KL254780.1:23388-39197 GCA_000699545.1 Podiceps cristatus | reverse complement strand
GGGCAGGGGTGTGTTTGGGGTTTGGGGTTGGGTTTTTTTTTTGGTGGTGGTTTGCGTATGGTTTGGTTTGGGGTTTTTTAATAAATACTGTATTAACTCAAGGGGACATCTTCAAGTTATGTATCGAATATTTGTTAACAATATGAATAGCTCCAGATTCCCATGTACTTGAAATGACTGCCAGGATGGGAGATGTTGCCTGGGAATTTGAGACTCCTTGGCACTGTTTGGAGGAAGCTTTACCTTACCGTTGTTGGGATACTTTTACTTCTCATGGCGTCTGGGAGCGAACGCTAAGGGGCAGCTCACCCCCTTTTCCATCCTCTCGTGGATGGGCATACTAGGCACATAGAATATCAGTTCTATTCCAGGGCACTTCCTTGCCTCTACTGTGTATCAGTTACTGCTTTGCCACATCCCACACTAATGCATTTGGTCCTGGTGTGACCAGGAAGCTCTCCTGGTCATCCCGCAGAGCTGTGCAGTGTTAAATGGAGAAGCGAGTCTGTTGAACAGCCCGATCCAGAGAGTGCAGCTGAAAACTGTGCTGGTGCCGTACCTCCTAATGATTTTTCTCCTCTCAAGCAGGTAGAAGTGCCTGAAAAGACAAAGAGTCTTGGAACCAAACATGCAGGCGACAGTATTTCTGACACTGTCTCTTATGTAAGTTAAAAACGCATTTGTTAACATTCCTCCTGGCAGTTGAGGTGGGTGTCAGCTGTGAACTACATTGTGGCATGGGTCTGTCCGTCCGTATAGTTGCATATGCAACCAAATTTAAGCAGATAACATTAGCTGCAGTGAAGATAATGCTGAGCTCTACTTCCTGACCTTAACTGTTGGAGGTTCTTGTGTTTCAGCCTTTTGAAAATGAACTACTTTATGTGGCCTTCTGTTTAAACAGCCTTTCTTTTGGTTTGAGGAAGCCTGTCCCAAAGCATGCTACAGAGCATGTGTATCCTCCTGAAAAATATTCTTAGGGCTGTTCCATTTTAATCAGACAGAAGTATTACTTCAATCTGGATTGGCAGAAATCAAGCTGGTCTTCGGTAAAAATTACAAAACTCAAGTTGCTCTAGTGGGGACGTGCAGTTTGTAACACTTCTATGTATGTCTCTGCTGAATTAATCCATGGTGCATTAGGAGGCACATCCCTGGCTTTGAGCTGGAAGACTGCCTTTTCCAAATAGCGTAGCTGAGCCCATGTCCTACCTCCAACTCCCTTGTGAGGCAGAGCTAGGAACTGCTAGCACCAGATAGCCAGTATTGGCTTCTCCCTTTTGGGAGTGAGTAGCACACCTGACTGAGACAGGCTGGATGTGCCCCAGCCAAGCTGGGGTACCTCCTGCAAGCCCTTGAGGTGGTGAGACAGAGGGGAGGGGTTGCACCCGATGAGGCAGTTCCCTGTGTATTTGCAGGAGTCTAACCAGCAAGCCGAGGTCCAGGAAGCTGAACTTCCCACACCAGATGTGTTTGTTGAGAAGCTCCCACCCAGCGGGAAGATCACCAAAACCGAGTCCCTCATTATCCCGTCCACCAGGTAGAGTGGTGACACAGCATTGTAGGGCTGCTCGGGAAATCATGGACAGCCTGCTATAGCATGTCTTCGGGGTGGCCGTAAGCCACTGACTGCAAGGAGACCCTCCTCGTGTTCAGGCACTTGAGTGACGGGTCTTGAGCACTTGATAAATGAATCCTCAGAACCCTGAAGGGGAACACCACTCTGAGCTTCCTCCTGTCTCCTGTGTTGTATCCGCTCCACTTCCAAGGAGGTTTTTATAAAACTCTGGAGCTACTTGCTAAGTCAATGTCTGATACAGATTTTGGCCTTAAAGCTGGTTGTCAAGTCTAACTTATGTCCTGTTAAACTTTCCCAAACAGGGCAGTGAATGTAGGCTTCAACAACCTCACCATATAGTTTCTCTGGTTATTTGCAAGCAAATAGATGCTCTTTTGAAGAGGTATTTCTGTGCTGCTTTTGTGTGTGTGACTGCAGTTTGCATGGCAGGATCCTGTTACGCTGGTGTAGCAATAGCAGGGTGGTGGTGTGGGTCTTAGTGTGGGCTGCGGAAGTCTGCCTGGGGCTCCTGGGAACATGTTCTGTAGCTGAACCATGTGCTCTGCGCTATCAGAAGCAGAATAGCGGGTCTCAAGCTAGCTCAGATCTACGTGCACGATTCCCCAGTGCCTCCACTCACTTTGAGGTTGCCAGACTGGGTGATCTGGGATTTGGGGCATAGATCTCGCTCAGATACAAGCCAGCTCTGGAATGCAAACACATCTCTCTAGCAGGTCTGAAGGGAAGCAGACGGGACGTCGGGGAAGAAGCACGTCTCTGAAGGAGAGGCAGCCAGTGAGGCCGCAGAACGAGAGAGCGAACAGTCTGGACAATGAACGCTCTCCAGACACCCGGCACCACTTACAGGTGTGAAAAAGATTGCTGTCTCTCCAGCCACTTGTAGCTTTTCCTCTTCTCCAACTGTCTCCTGGGGTTCTGTTCCTTCTGGTCCAAGTGATGTCCCTGCTGGAAAGGAACTGGGCTTTGCGGCTCCAGGAAGGAGGGAATTTCTTGGCTGAAATTGTATCTTCCATCTGGCCTGCTGGGTTTTGCCAGTTTGTTGCTTTGTCAGCCAGCCTGTTGTGGTATAACCCCAGCCAGCAACTAAGCACCACACAGCCAATTGCTCACTCCCCTGCAGCGGGATGGAGAGAATTGGAAGGATAAAAGTGAGAAAACTTGTGGGTTGAGATAAAGATAGTTTAATAGATAAATGAAGAGCTGTGCACGCAAGCAAAGCAAAACAAGGAATTCACTCCTTGCCATTGGCAGGCAGGTGTTCAGCCATCTCCAGGAAGGCAGGGCTCCATCACACATAACAGTGACTTGGGAAGACGAATGCCATCACTCCAAACATCCCTCCCTTCTTCCTTGTTCCCCCAGCTTTATATGCTGAGCACGATGTCACATGATGTGGAATATCCCTTTGGTCAGTTGGGGTCAGCTGTCCCGGCTGTGTCCCCTCCCAAATTCTTGTGCACCCTCAGCCTCCGCTGGTGGGGCAGTGTGACAAGCAGAAGAGGTCTGGACTCTGTGTAGGCCCTGCTCAGCAGTAACTAAAACATTTCTGTATTACCAACTCTGTTTCCAGTATATAGCCCCATATAGCCCCAGAAAATTAACCCCACCCCAGCCAAAACCAGCACACAGCCATAAGCTGAAAACATGGGAACAGATTGTTATGATGAGCAATGAATATGGATGTGTTGAGAAATTACTCCTTTGAAATAAGGCAAATTGCTACGGATTGCAGGAGGCAACTGACTGCCATGCTTGTGTTAGCTGTGAGACTCAGTTAATTCCCTCCTTGAAGGAGGTGATTGCTGGCTTCTATGAATCCAAATTTCCTTGGGCTACTGTTAGTTGGTTTAAAGTGACGTTAGGAAGAATGCATGCAGAAGGAGTAATGGCTGACAAAGCCAAGGTGGCTAACGGAGGAGCCTGCAGAATAGTGCAGCATCGAAGAAGCCAGTAAGTGTCCATCCCAGCAGGCAGCGTGGCTGCCAGCATGCCTTTGGTGAGGTGACCGAGCACTGGCCAGCCGTGCACAGCCGCCTGTCGTGAATGCAAGAGCTGGAGCTGGTGGCTTGAGGATTAGAGCTGATGTCTCCTACTGTTCTCTTCTCTTTGTCTTTATTTCCAGATCCCCAGGAAAACTGTATATGACCAACTAAATCACATCCTGGTTTCCGATGATCAGCTGCCAGAAAACATTATTCTTGTCAATACTTCTGATTGGCAAGGCCAGGTAAAGGCAGGAGACATTATCTGAAGCAAAGTTCCCCTTCACTGTTCCTCCTCAGCAATGGACAGGCCTTGAGGTCTACCACTAATCAAGTAGGTTCTGCTGCTTGGTTGGAAGAGCAGTGGTGGTGTACAGGGGCTGGCAGCATACTGAGAGTTCAGTGCCTACAGACTGAATTTTGTTTCACTGGGAGATGCTGTGAATCGTGTAAGTTTTTGCCACCTGAGTCTTTCCCCAGAGGCTTTTCCTTTTGTAAGAAAGGCCATTACTTCTGGTTAGCAGTACTGGCAATGGCTAGACCCTGGCACTCAGGACCCTACTTCTTGGATGTGGTAGGCTGGGACAGAAGAAACAGGGAGGCCTGGCCTGTGATTTAGGCTGAGATTTCTGGGCACAGGTGATGATTACAGGAGAAAATAATTCAGGTCAGCTCTGTTGCCTCACATGCATGCTTGTGATGCCTGGCTGCAGGTACGTCACCCCATCTTTTGTGAGTGAGTGATGGTTGTGTTAAGGAGAACCCTGAGCAGTGCTTTCTTATGGTGGCAACAAGGGGTGGCTTGTTATGGGTCTGGGTGGGAGTTTGGAATAAATTTTTCTCCTTTTGGAACCTCAGTCTGAGAAAGTAATAAAGTGATTATTGAAGAAACACCATAAACATGTACTGGGTGACTGTTGCCTACAGAACTTGTGCCAGGCTTGTGGAGTTAAATCAGCTGGATTGGCTTTCTGCTTCTGGAAGAGCTATGGTCTCAGTGTCTGAGATCAAAAATACTAGCTGAGCTACTGGTTCCGGTTTCTCTATACTTGGAAGATGGAGAAGTAACTTCTAGAGATGAATAGAAAGCATTGTAGGTAGTACAGTAGTTTTAGCAGCTTGTGTGTGCAGTATCAAAGGAGATGAAGATGGCCTTGACTGGGCTGTATGGATTAGCAGTGCAGTTTGAAAGTGTGAGATAATTGCTGAGTCTTATCGATGTTATGTCCATGTATACCCAAGGTGTGTGTTCACTTGTTTTCTGTCAGCTGCATGGAGGGGAAGCAGTCTGTCGCGAGGAATGTGTGTTGGTAGCACCTTTCCCTTATTTTAGTGCAGGGTCAGCAGAACATTGCATTTGTCTAAGTCCTTCTGAAATCACAGGTGCGGCTGCAATTCCAGAAGCAGGCGAACAGAGAGCATCTGGTCTTACCCAGTGCTGTCTGCTAGGCAGATGGCCTTTTGCTGCTGCCTAGCTCTCTGTGTGCATAAACCCCCTGCAATTCTAGAGTTGTCATTGCCAGAAATGACGTGGTTTGGATATAGTGTTGGGGTTTGTCAAGAAGGTGCAGTGTCTCCGTTTTTCTGGAGGAATAGTTTTCCTTTGGCTGATGCACAAGGGACAAGGTATTTGGGAAATAGCTGTTATCTCTTCCAAATTGGACCGGGGGTGTGAGAATGCCCAGGGGGCTGGGGGAGGCAGGATTTCTTGTGACAAACTGTATCAAAAAAGGGACTGTAACGTATTCTACTCTCTCCTCAGTACCTATCAGATGTCTTACAAAAGCATACCTTGCCAGTGGTCTGCACATGCTCCTCAGCTGATATTCAGGCAGCTTTCAGCACTATTGTCTCCAGGATACAGAGATAGTAAGTTCTCACCTTGCTTGTGGTGTTTGTCGAGTGTCGGCTCTGAAAGCCTCTCAGCTCCTGTGCCCCAGTGCCCAGGGAGGTTTCCATCCAATAGCTGAGAAGTACTTCTCCCTTCCAGTACTTCTCCCCAATTTAATCTCCTGAAGGCAAATTTGTGTGGCTCTTCAGCACACGCCAGCCCTGCAAAGTTGTTGCTGTTTTGCCATGTGTGTGGGGATACAAGTCTCCTTTCATCAACAGCGCTGATTTTAAAAGATTGTGCTTTGGAGGTTGCCTCCATGGGTCAGATCTAATAACCAGTAAAGCATGCAAAGCTAATAGGTAGGTTTTTAAAAAGTTCTTGCTCCCTCCCACCCCCAGTAATTCCCAGAATAATTCCTCAGTTCCTCAAGACATGCCCTAGCTACCTTCTGAGGGCTGTGGGTACCTGAGTATGTTCTCTGACGCAGCAGTTAGTTGCAATAGGTACATCCTAACCTAGATAGTTGAGGTCAGCCCTTTAGACAGTCAAAATGTGTGAAAGAAGGAGCAAGGAGACCAATTAAGAAAGTACTGAACAATGTTGCATTTTATTAATAACCTTTTAAGCTGCTGATAACCATTGTGATACTGTCTTGTGTATTGAACAAGCTCTCTTCTGCCTTGGTTGTTACTAACTTTTTTTTTAACTTGTTCTGAAATAGCTGGTTGGAAGCACGATTATGAATATGTTCCCTCTCTTTCTGTCTAGCTGTAACTGCAATTCACAGCCTCCAAACCCAATTAAAATTGCAGTGGCTGGAGCCCAGAATTACCTCAGTGCTGTATTGAGGCTCTTTGTAGAGCAGCTGTCTCACAAAACCCCAGACTGGCTTGGCTACATGAGATTTTTGATCATCCCTCTAGGTAAATAAGGAACAGTTTTTCTTCATAGAGAGATGAATGGGTTAAATGTGATGTGTTCCCTCAGGAGAAGCTCTCCTGGAAGCTTCAGCTAGGTATGGTTGTTAAATGAGGCAAACATCATGTTGTCATCATATTGCATTAACACTTGCATTGTTGCTCTTGCGTTGAGTGAATTTCATCTTTGTTCTTGATATTAAAGTCTACTTGTAAGCCTTTCATTTGAAGCAGAGTTGAGTACTTTCTCCCCATACAGGGAGACTCTCACATATCTTTTTATCGTGGTACAGTGAATGCATAGAACAATGTTCTGGAAGCCTTTTCCCTGGCTGAAATCTTAAATTCATTGGGCACCATGTTTCCCAAAGCAGTAACTGTTCTGGCCTCTTTGAGGCTGACTCAAAAAATGTTTATGGAGGAGGGAGGAGGAGTGAAAATATTTTAAAGGCTCTGAAACTGCTGAGAGTTTAAATTATTCAAATTACATGTATCTTTTGACCTTTTCTTTGTGCTGTCCTCCTTGGGTTTTTCCCTCAGTTTTCCAGCACCTTATCTCTGCCCTTCCAGCAGCTCAACAAGTCTGCCTGGCTGGAAAGTGACCCAGCTTGGATCGCTTGTGGTGGGGGAAGTGGAGTGGACTGATAATAATGTTAGGGGTCTTGTAGCCAGAAACGCGAGGAATGTTGTAGCAGCAAGGCCTGGGAAGGCGGGAGGTCGCTGATGCTTGTGGGCAGGGGCGCTTGGGCAATGTTGGTGTTGTAATAGTGTGATGCCAGAAGCTGGTCTAGTCTGAGGCTTGCCCTGTGTGGCCAGGTCACTTAAGCAACAGAAAACTTGAAAAGCATTTTTCCTCAATATTTTCCAGTCTTTTAGGTTTGAGACCAGCTGATGGCAGTTGCTGTAGGAGTCAGAAGCCTCTGCCTGGCACCATGAACAGTGGGGTTAGGCTGTCAATTTAGTGGTGGGATTTGTAGAAGTCAAATGAAAAAGGCAGAGGAAAGAGAGCTGGATCCTCTGTAAGGAAGGCATTTAGTTTCCAAAGTGGTTGGCAGGCAGAGGAGAGCGAGGCCTTTAGGGGGTAAAAACACACCAAAAAAATATTTCTGCAAGGTTAAATGTGCTTTGAATGAAAGCCTGCATGACTGAGGACATTGGTCTCCTGGCCTCAGAAGTAGTTTTCTGTCCTGCAGTCCTTAATGATCTGAAAACACTCTCTCTTTGAAAGTGAAACAGAAGATTTAGTTGTTATGTTTTTTTGGGGGGGGGTTGATCTTAAAACTTAACTTTCTTTGGTAATTAAAAAATAATAAAAAAAAAATCCACCACCCAAAAACAAAGCACTTTTGATAATGGAACTGCTTCAGAACTGTGAATGCTTTTTAAATATACTTTAAATATAGAAGCTTCTCTAACAGGGCCTTTTCCATAGAAGTCTGCAATATTTCCTGATCAGAACAAGTGCTTATTTCTGGCAGTTCATTAAAGTGATTGAGGAGCAGCTTCTCACTTCTGACAATTGAAAAAGCACCAAAGACAGAATGGTGACCATGCCACAAATGTCTTAAAGAAAAAGACTTTCTGCTGTTAGCAGAAACTTTGAAATTTTTTCTGAGATGCTTTTACCTTCTTAGTCCACAACTGCACGCTGCAATGGCAGAAGAGTCAACCTGCAGTGGTTTGTTAACAATGAGAGATGCTTAGTGTCCGTAAGCATCTGTACTGGGAGGTTCAGTCCTGCTTCATGCTTCTGATTCTATGGCTGAAAGACTCCTTTGATGTCCAAAACAGTGTACAAACAACAGAAAAGGGGCGAGTAAAATGGGGGGGGGTTTTTTTTGGGGGGGAACTGGGGGTTGTTTTGGCTGTTTGGAGTTTTTTAGTGTTTTATTTAGCTCCCATGGTTAGAACGTCTTGGGAGACCTTGTGTTTAGTACTTGTTTCCAGCTGCGTCTGCTGTGTGCGATGTGTTTTCCCAGCATGTGGGAAATCTTCTCCAGTGTGTGGTGCAGAGCCGTTCCACGTGCACTGTTTGAAACTCCACTGCAAAAGAAATTATGGGTCCGAAAGCAGCCATTATCAGGAGGGTCCAGGAAGAAACTTAGGACGTGGTCTCTAATGACTCTGGGGGGAGCTCAGAGAGACCTTCTGCTTGAACCTTTCCTGGAAGTCTGGAAATGAGCGCTGGTTTGGAGGACTGAGAAAGACAGGGGTTTTTTTTCCACCACGAGCTTTACTGGAGGATGGTGAATATAGTTAAGCAACTGGAGTGTTCTTGGAAGGACTTGTCAGGTTACCGGCTACCAGCTCAAATGTTGCAGTCTCTGGATGAGTGGCTTGATGTAAGAATTTAGTGTGCAGGAAGGATAAAAATAAGCCGATGAGGAGGAACTCTGAGGCCACTTCATGGCTGACTGTAAGTGTACAGGACTCATGCTGAGCGTGACTGAAACGTGGTGACTGGGAAGTGCAGTCCTGGCACACCTGTTCTCCTGTGTTGGAAGACTGGAGAGGTAATTGCAAGAGCAGGTCATCTGCTTTGGGAACACGTGGCCTAAATTAAAGGTGGAAGATTTCTGCCACCTCGTAGGGCAGAGTTTGTCGCTGAAATGCCTTCCTTCTCCTGCTTAGTATAAGTGTGAAGGCAGATCTCCATCCAGGGCTGCAAGCTGGAGGCTGGGCACACAGACTTTCTGCAAGTAGGTCTCGCTCACAGAGGAGCCATAAGGCTTAGCTAGAGCAAGCAGGGGCCCAATGCATATGCCAGCATTCACCGAGGACTGTAATCCTTGGACTTTGCCTTCTGTCTTTAATTACAGCCTATTTATTGAACTTATAGCCCCTCTCCACTGATTAAACAACCCTGGAGGCTTCTTTTTCCTGGTTGGGGACAATTGCCTCTTCTCAGAATTGCAAAACAGCCATGGTGTGTGAATGGTGTTTGGAGGAAGGGCTCCAACTCCTCTTGGCAGAGGTGACCTGGCTGCCGTGCAGCCTGTGGGCAGGAAGAGCTGCTGGGAAAGCTGCTTGCAAAACTGAGTGACTGAGATGGAGAGCCGTAGGGCCTCTGTGTCTTCCAAATCATTTATTTCCTCAGCAGTTTCCCAGTCCTGTTGTCTTTGACCTTTTAAAATTTAATTTGGCAGGGTTGAAGAGGGAGGTGTCACTGAAAGATGAGTGGTGTGGAAGCAACATCTCTGCTGGGAAGTCTATTTGCATGCTCTTGTAGAGATAAACTAGACTAAATTACTTGGTTATAATGGAGGAAATTTATTTCTGGGGTGTCTAGTGTAGTTTTGATTTTGGAATTTAATTCCTTACTGATAAAACACACACCTGTGTTCAGTGCTGAGAAGAACAACTGTCATGTTTTCCTTTCTTTCTTAGGCTCTCATCCAGTGGCCAAGTATCTGGGGTCTGTAGATTATAGATACAACAACTTCTTCCAAGATCTAGCCTGGAGAGATCTGTTCAACAAACTTGAAGCACAGACCACTGGTAAGACCATGTGTCTGTGTCTGGCCTGTGTGGGATAAAAGGCTTGAATGAGTAATTTTAGCAAAGGTCAAGTAAATACAAGAGGAAGCGGACAAATGTTTTTGTTACTCTCTTCTCCTCACTCCACCACATTCCCTTTTCAGATGCTGACCTTTGTATGTCCTCCACGTGGTGGTTTGCAAACAGTTGTTGGCTCCCAGAGGCACTAGCAGCCTCTGAATCATATGGCTCTTACCCATCTCTCAGCTTTGTTCTTTGGTGTGGAGGTATCACTGCTGAGTTTAGTACATTGCTTTCTTTGGCCATTCAGAAACTGTCCAGCCTGAAAGATTTGGAAAACTGGAAGCTCTGGGAAGATAAACTTCTATTAGTTGTGTGTGAGAATGAGCTTGGCGTTTCTGAAATCTGCTGGAGGGACCTTTCTCATTAAAAAAGACACTTCATCAGTGGGAGCTGCCCTAGGTCAGATCAAAAAGTTCCTGTTCTGAATCTGTTCTAGGCCACGATAAAGCCTTTCTGTGTGTTAAAGTACTAATTTGCTTAAAATAGTAATGCTTACAGTTTTTAGATCCATTCCTTCAAGAATGGAAAGAAACAGAAGAAATGAGAATTTGCATTTGATGTTTAGGGCTATGTGAAGGCTTGAGGCTTGACTGAAGAGTGATGCTTTCATGGCAGCCTATCTGATACAGAAATTTCAGTAGCAGGAAAAAGCTTTGGGGGTTTTGGAGCACCATGAGGGTGGGGAAGGTACAGTGTAGTTCTCCTGTTGGGACTGCAGATGTCCCAGGATGCTCCTGGAAGTCCTCTAGCTGTGAGAGGAGGAGAAACCAACCTCTTCACAGATGAGCGTTCAGAGCCTTTCCTAGCAGATGGGAAACTGGCTGGGCAAGGCCCTGGGCAGCCTGTTGTGAAGGTGAGGTGAGCCCTGCTTGGAGCAGGAGGCGGGACTGACGATCTCCTTGTGTGCCACCCAGCCTGGGTGTCTCCTTGATTCTAAGCTCATGGAAGAACAGATGTCTGGAACTGGTTTCTTTTTGTTGCTGCACTTTAAAATGCAGACAAATGTCAATACAGACTTGACTTTTGTGTCTGGGTTAGGAATACTTCATTAACTATAGAAATCCAGCTTGAGAGCCGTATGTGGTTTTTAGTAGGTTGTGTGCTGCAGCCCTTACTTTGTTTGCCTGCACGCTGTGAGGAAAGTGCAGCCTTGTTTTTATGCAGTCCAGGCTGTAGATTCTCCACTTTAATCTGTTCAGTGAGAACTGCACAGAAACCCTGTGATGGCATAAGTTCTAGCAAAGAATCATAGCTCTTCACAGTTCACTGTTCGAATAATTGTTGTAAGAGACTCTGGGTTAAAATGCCCATTAAGGTGTGGGAGTGCCTGGTGAAGGTATCTTGCACTCCCTTGATCTCACAGTTGAGGCGCTCTGCTTCAAACCAAAGAAATACGTCAGCTTGAATCAGACACTCTCACAGACTTGAAGCATACTTGCTGCTGCCCATCTTTGTGCTGCTCTTACCCTTGCGTAGCTCTTGGTCTTTTCAGTTAACTCAGCAAGGCCGTGAGTTCTTTAGGAAATCGGGTAACTCAAAGGCTGGCGCTAGCAGAGCAGCTCACCAAGGCCTTGGGAAAAGTGGCTAAGCACTTTCTTCAGCCAATATCCACAGTCAAGGTGCAAAAGTCTGAAGCTGACTCTAGGCAGGTACCTATTTTCAAAGAAAAGCATTTTAACAGATAGAAAATAACCATAATACTTCAGTCAATAAGTCTGGGTTATCTGGTGTGCCTTCCTAATGTTTTTACCTTGGTGCTCTTGCAGGATGATTGCTTTGGTTAGACAGCTTTACAGTGCTCGGGGGTAAGCTGCAGAGCTTCCTTTGGAAGGTGCGATTCAAATGAAGTTGGCTGGGTACCATCAGCTGCCTGGCTGAGCAAATGGCAGACAGTGCCGGTGACGATCTGAGAAGTCACTGAATCATTTTCTCTTTGTTCTGTTACAGTTCCAGAAACGCCTGATGTTGTCTCCCGGATAACACAGTATATAGCAGGGGCAAACTGTGCACACCAGTTGCCCATTGCTGAAGCAATGCTAACGTACAAGCAGAAAAGGTATGTCACTAACATAACTGTCTTTCCAGAATGGGTATCATCAGGTTAAAGGCAAAGTGCTTTTCTCATCTCATGTGCCACCATCTTAAAATCACTCCAAACTGCAAACACTTTGGGAGCCTTACTGTAGCCTGCACCCAGTGATGTGTCCCACTTAAATAACAGTGAATTTACAACAGCGTGGTTAGTTTAAGAGCAGTGATTTTTTGGAAGATCTGAGAGGTTTGGGGAGGTGGGGACTGGGCAGGATGGAGGATGGACAGATTATATCTGCTTAGGTTCTGGAGATGTCTTACCACAGAGATCTTAACTGTGTAAGACTGGACTGCAGCATTTCCCCTCCCCCCAAGTATCTTCCGTGAGACCTGTCCTTTTCACATCAGTGTTGAGGGAACTGAAACTCCTTTCTTTTTGGAGTGTAAATAGCAGAGCTTCTCCCAGGAGAGACAAAATCCATGTTGATTGGCAGTTGCAGGCTACCAGGACTCCTACTGGGAGGGTTGGCATTCACCAGGTTTTATTTCAGTTTCTCTTAAGGGATAAGCAGCCCATAGGAGGGAGGATTGGGGTCTGAAAACCAGATTCAGAAATACGCAGAGCCTCACATGGTGGTAGTCCAGGAAGAAGAGTAGCTGTCACTGAAGGGTAGAGATGCATTGTTTCTGAGGCACAAAGGAGAGTAACAAAATCTGACTCACATCTCAGTAATTTCTGAGAGCAGGGCAAACACTCAGCTTGTGATTTTTCTTAGTTAGGGACTAGGAGCCTCCTAGGAGGCATGGATGATATTAATTGTTAATTAATACCCTTCCCACATTATATCTGATCTTTCATTTTTGGTCTGTTAACGTCCCTCATTGGTGCCTCCTTTTCATAAGAACTGGGATGGATTAAAGCTGTGGATAGAATTACTTTTTTCTCCTCTTTTGGAAATGCTCATTGTGTATTGCTTTTCTGTTCCCATGTCTGCTCTCTGTTACTTTGCAGAAATGATTCAGTAAAACTTAGTCCGTTCTTCATGCTCTCCTAGAGAAAATACTTCCAGACTGACTAGTCCATTAAAAAGAGCGCACTCTCTTCATGTATTTGTGAACTTCTGTATGCTTAACCCGATAAAGGTGAAGTTTGGAGAGCCATAGGGTACTTGAAGCTCTTAGCTTTGATTTTTTTTTTTTTTTTTTTTTTTCCTGGTGTGAAGACTGACTTTAGTTACCAGTATGGAGTTCAGACACCCCTAGTGCAGTGTGAACCCCATCTGATGGCTGCCTTGTTGTTTCTCTGCACCCTTCAGTTGCTGGGTTCTGCGCTGATCTCCGTTGCCCTCTCCATTCTGTTACAGGTTCATTTTTGTCATTAACGCACATTTAATCATTTTGAGTTTCTAATGTGCCCAGAAAGGTCAATTTGGTACTTTGTAGAAAAACATCCTAAGTGTACTTCAGCAACACACGTACTTAGCCCTCCCAGCAGCATGCATAACCACTTTAACAAGCTGGTCTGGTCCATTTGGATTTTAGACTCTTTGGACGTAGTGATGCCATACCTGAAGCTGCCGAGAGGTTTAGATCAGGCTCAAACCCTGCAGAAAGTTACTTGGAAGAGAGATCACTGAGAGGTTTAGTCAGACTCGTGACATATCCTGTAGTCTTTTAGTATCTCTGTTGTGTCCACTTTCAAATAACTTCTACTTTCAGTTAAGTATCCTATGAGCAAACTGGAGAGTGAGTTAGAGGAACAAGCTCTCCCCTGGGGCGATGGGCAGTTATTTCCCTGTGTGGCTTTCTTCAGAAATGCAGATCTCTGCCTTTGGCAGCAACTTAGGGAGGGTACTGTGAAAAACACCACAGAAATCGTGTTTCCATTAGCACTGTCTAAATGAATGAATCGCTTTGTTGTAAGTATAATAACATATTTATCTTTTCCTTTGGTTGCTTTCTGAAAAGGAAAAAGAGCTTTCATTTTGATTTTACCATAAGGTATCAGTTCCTTTTAGGTTCCTTCTCCCATCTCCTGTATCTTTTCCCCCATGAACTGGTCTTTTGTGCCTTGTTTAACAGTTCCTGCAGGTCTGGGATGCACATTTTGTGCTTTAGGTTAAATTCTGCTCGCTGCTTTGAAACTGTGGCATCTGCTGGCAGAATGCATTGTTGAAATGACTGCTCTGCCTTTGGACCACACATACAGGTTCCCAGGGTGTAGACTGAATGGAAATCAAGGGGTTATTAAGAGAGTGGCTTTGAGCAGTAAAACAGAGAGAAGGTAGGGTTTTTTTTTTCTTCCCTACTTCCTAGCTAATCCTTGTTGCTTGGTCACAGCCGTCAGAAGATTTACTGTAGCTCCAAAAGGATCAGGAATGAGCAAAAGCTTTTCACTTCCCATCTGTTGGAGCTGGAGTGCTGTAGGCAGCACTGATTGGCTCAGGGTGTGGGGTGCAGCCATGCAGTGTCCAAGTACAGACCAGCGAATCTTCTCCCTGTATTGATTAAAACAAAAACAAAACAAAAAAAAACCCAAAAAAAACCAAAACAAAAAACAAAAAACAAACAAACAAAAAACCAAACACCATAAACAAAAAAAGGACTAGTCTCTTGCTAGCAAGCTATCCCAAATATATAGGACTTCTCGAGCCTGAGAAAGAGGAGGCAGATGCATGCTAGCAGTGGAGTTGCGCTCTCAGAGCTGCCTCCAAGACCACCTTGCTCTGCAGGGTCCCCTGCTTCAAGCCATATGGTTGTTGGACATTGTTTATTTTGTCCTCACTTCACAGTTACTGCAGCTCCCTCTCCCTTGAGGCCAGAGGTGAATGACTTCTGCAAGGCCACTTTTCAAAGCAGAGGTGCATGTAGAAACAGCAGGACTACCTACAAATTCATTGCAAGACGAATCTCCCAGTAGCCTCGCATTTGCTCTGTTAAACAAGTCCTAGTGGTCCAAGGAAAGCCAAGCCAGTCTTTAGGACGTAGCTGTATGTGACGAGCTGCTTTATAACTTTATTGCCAGCTATCCCTATTTTGACTTACCTTCGCTCTCCTTCCTGTCCTCTTGTTCTGTTTGTCATGGCGAAAGGTTGGCGCATGTTCTGCCTGTGATGGACTGCAATGGTGCAAAAGCTTTGTCCCATTCTTTTGGAGCATCTACTGACCTTCCTTGAAATCAAGGGGGCTGGCAGTGAGAAAGGGGTCCAGGAAGGAAATGAATTGCCATTTTGGCTCCTCTGCGTTACACTGGGTGACTGACTTTGTCTCTGAGCACTGGGAGAATTACTGGTTACTGAATTGTCAAGAAACGCTGCAGTCTAGGCATCATCTGGGGAGCTGAGACTATGCTGGCAGAGGTGGGCTTCTCGCTAGGAGGGGTGTATCGTCGACGTTGATACCTCCCTGCAGTATCTGAGATTTGACCCTCGGCAGACACTCATTCCAGTGTAGCTGGATTGCTGATCGGTTCTGTGAACCTGGGCTGGTGTCACCCACTGTAATTCAGCGTCCAGCACAGCTCACGCTATGTGGCTTCTGGATAGCCCTTGCATGAATCTGGGGAGCAGCTTGGCTGTTGGAAATAAAAGCATTGCTCGCTTGTCAGGGCAAGGGCTGGGCCATTTCCTGCCTAGTTACACATTTACCAAAAACTCTTTGCTCTCTCGTGTGTTGTAGAGCACTTCCCCAACTCTTGCTCCCTGGAGCACAAGTGCCTTGAGTTGGAGGGTGAGCCAGTGTGGGGCAATAGGAAGCAGGGGTAACACACTTCCCTCCCTGCTGCGTGTCTCTGACTCTCTGCAGGGCAGTGGCTGGGCAGAGTCCAGGTTCTTTCTCTGAATGCTGCTTCTAAAACACAACCTGCAGCAGTTGCTGAACATGAACGCAGCTGGTGAAGATGGACC